>APFE030559622.1:0-25581 GCA_000404065.3 Pinus taeda
GATCAAGTCGACGATGACTGTCGAATGGCATGGACATGTCGATTAAGCGCTATCCCTTTTGCGAAAAAAAGGGGGTGTACTGCTATGGGAAGTTGACACGTAGTGGTCAACAACATGAATTGCATAGCAATAATAGGACCATAGGTTTGAATATTAGGTTGGCCTAGGGGAGAATTAGAAGTGGGCCAACCAAATGAAAAAATGAAAAAATAAAAAAATGGGCAAATTTTTACGTTGACCTGGGAAGGTACAAGCTAACACGAAACTGGTCCCAAACCTGGCGGTTCTATTACAGAACCGGTTGGTTTAGTACTGAATCGGACTATTCCGGTTCGAAGGCCTCATTCACACCAGTTTTGGGCCAAAAACAGCCAGACCGGTTGGTTTCACCGGTTCTTGTCTTGTTTTGATAACATTGGGTTCAACACTCAGATAGCTAGCCTTTGGAAGAACAAGAGTATGGCTACCAAAGTCCTCTGACAATGCATCTAACATGCACCATAACATTGGTGGGAGAAATATATCGATATTGCAATTGATATTTCCAAAGAAATCAAGTTTGATAAATATTTTAATAACTTGAGATTTAAAGTAAATTAAGGTTCCTAATAAGATGGTCTTCCACTTCTAAAGTGTCATATTGTAGCCAAAGAATTTCCAACCATTTTCTACTTCTTGAAGTAGCTGATGGATTGTTAAATTTAGATAACAATGGTATCTTCTATGTTTAACACAATTTACTTCAATGTTCCTTTAGCAGCTCAATGACAATTTCAATTTAATTTTCCAATAGAAATCACATTAACCATTAATCATATTGACAGTAACAGTAGATAGAACATGAAACAAAATGCAGAAGACAAGCCAAGACAAGAGGACACCAGATTTGGCGGATGCCGAGGAAAAACCCCAATGTGGGAAAAACCCTTTGATCAAATCTTCTTATTATTATATCAAATGTTCAGCAGAGAGAGAGTACAAAAAGTCAAATTGACTTGCCAATAGAAGATCAAAACAGACCTGTCAAAGTTCTGCAATACTGTCCTAGTCAACAGTAGTCAAATCAGCCCTAACCAGAATGTCAAAGATGGTCAACGCAACAGTCAAACTTATCCTTTGAAGCATGGTCAAAGGTAGTCAAACTCGGCCTTCAGCAATGGTCAAAGTCAGCCCAAAACAGTCATAAAATCTGCGGTCAAACTTGGTCAACTTGCAGTCAAATAGGCCTGTGGTCAACGCAGGTCAAAGTCCTCCTTTTGCCTTGGTTTTGTGCCCAGAATTGCAGCCTGCTGAGACAGAAATACACCTTGAAAATCAAAGTCAAAGGATGCCTAGAAAGTCAAAGTCAATGCTAGTCAAACTGCAGAATTTTCTGAGATTTTTGGCCCTGCAATTCTGTCCTGTAATTCGACGTCCTTGTGCCACATGTGGAAGAGAGAGAGAATGCCCAATGTTGTATGAACCAATGAGAGAAGGAGAGAGAATGTGTGAGTGATGCTGATGCCAAATGAAGTGAGAGGTCACTTTATTTATACAAGTCATTGAGGGTGAAGAGTCATGTTCATTGGGCTTCATGAGCCTACATGATGATGTGGCCGACCTGAACAATTTGCACATGTGGGGATAAATTAAATCACACTTTTGCTTGTCCAAATGAGATGATATTTATAGCAATTTTAGTCCTCTTGAAAAGAGGAATTTAATGCAATCATTATCTCCATCAAATGAGCTGTCCCAAGGTGGAATTTGGCCCTAGTTGTCAATTTTAACATGGATTAAATATTGTCCTTCACATAATGGAACATCTTGTGAATGTCTTGCAACATTTATTCCATCATTGTTGAATTAGGATTGAAGGACTCATCACAAAGGAAGGGTGGGTTTAAATAATTCACAGAAGCATTTAAAAGCCTGCAGAGTTGACATTGCCAATGGAGTCAATGATATTCCATATAGGAATGTATTTATGCTTGTCTCCAATTTCAGTTGGAATGGCCTCCTTGGCCTTACCTATGGCCTTATATATTCAATGTACAGGGTTTTAACTTTTTCCCTCATCCAGCATCCTAAGAATTTTTGTTAGTGGTCTCAGATTGTAATCCCTACCAAAAAACATTATTGAAGCCAAGTGCTTCAACCTGTGCATCTATTAACTTGCTATATTTTGGTGGAATCTTCTCCTCATAGAAAAACATTCTTGTCAAGGTCATCTTTTGTGTACAAAATGGATTGGAAGAAAATGAAATTAGTGGCAATTAGTTATGATAGGATGTACAATCTCCTCAATTTTTATGTAAGGCCTCATCAAGTTGAGGATTTGTGCATGATTGTAAATGTGTTTTCTCATGGACTTCACCTTGTCAACAATAGATTTTACCAAATAATTTTTTTGTTAAAATGCTTATAAATTTTTGATAACCATTTTACAAAATCCTCACTCATACCAATGTGTAAGACCTGTTATCCACCATTTATATTGTTTGAACATTTTGGGGAATCCTGAGGGAATTTTGTTTCTTATTTTGGACAATGGTCATGAGGTGTAATGTCTGTCTTCAATCTATGTCTGAAGGGGTTGAATATGCTTGTTGAGCACTGGTGGGAAGAGGAGGCTGACTTATGCATCCTACCTACTGTCTGCAAATCTGAACTGCTTTATCTTTCAGATTCCAATACGTTTGCTACAGTAAGTGATGTTTACATAACTTCTGCTGATTGGAGACAAGTGGGAAAGAGTAACGTAATTCTTCAAATGATGGCACTGTCCACATCAAACATATCGACAGGAACTTCAATTTCGATACTGATACTCTAGCATATGCAGCTATAGATATTTGAAATGGTAAATGGTTTTTGAGTAAAGATGAATTGCAGGATTCATCTGGTTCATCTTCTTTAGTAAAACTTCTTGAAATGTTTGTTTTGATGTTTGTAGCATCAGAAGGTCTTTTGCATAGGCTAAGTGTCTAGCATGCAGGAGAGAGTCCTCTTTAGGTGCTTGTTCTAGAGGAGCAAGTATTATGATTTCTTTCCTAATAATGTTTGTAGCATCAGAAGGTCTTTTGCATAGGCTAAGTGTCTAGCATGCAAGAGAGAGTCTTCTTTAGGTGCTTGTTCTAGAGGAGCAAGTATTATGATTTCTTTCCTGAATTTTAACTTAGGGAAAACACATTAATCAATTTTTTGATTAATGTTGGCTATTGGGCTAAAGCTTCGAAGGATAAATAATTTGATTATTTAAGAGACTTAGATCTAATCTCCACTGTTGATCTAAGTGGGTGAGGATTTAACCTTACCCCCCTATCACTTTGGAGATTAGGGATTTCCCTTAATGAGAAATTACAAAGGGAAGCTAAGGGAGAGTATGAAGACAAAACATTGTGATTGAGAAAGAAATGTTCTCAAGGAGTGAGAGGATCAAGTGATTGAAGAGAAAGAAAAAGTGTGTAGCAAGGGCTTTCTAGAAGAGAAATTTAGTGGAGGTCAAGAATTTGGAGAGGGACTGAGATCTTGAAGGAGGAGGCTGAGTTTTCTGTGTAGGCCGAGTTTGTGGAGTGAGGCCAAGTTTTCAGCCAATGCTGTGTGGGGCAAGGGAGGGGGCCGAGTTTTCCTAGTGTGCAGGCTGTACAACGAAGAGGTAGAGGGAGGGGGAACTGAAATTCATGTGGAGGCTGAGATTTGCCAGGGCTAAATTTGTTCAACGAGGGACAATTTCTGAAGGCCAAATTTCTCTTGGGCCACTGCAAATCTATTGTGAAAAGTTAAAAATACCAGTGTCTTTATTTTCAACAGTGCAAAAAAATAATTTACTGGCCAAAATAAATTTCTGGGTATAAAATAATTGCTAACATGGTATCAGAGCAACTTTAAGCTTTGTGAAGAGGCAAACCAGTTGCAAAAGGGTTTATAACAACATATTTTATTTTTCAGCTGAAGGGTTTTGTAATTAAATGTTTGATCTAGGAAAATCACTTCTACCAGGTTGAGATATGAAGATAGGTTGGAAGGGGCATATAAGGTTGACTTTATAGGTGGACAGGTAGTTGTTGGGTTGAGGGGATTTGACTTTAGCTTGAGGAGAGTGATTGGAAGCAAAGAGGGTAACCTGTACTTGTTGAGAGGGCAACCAGTGGGAGCCCTAGTGCATGACAATGACAACTTGTGTGAGTTGTGGCACAAGAGGATGGGTCACTTGTACTATAGAGCTTTACCATTGTTATAGGAGATGGGCACTAGTCTTCCGGAGTTTAGTGTAGAGTAGGATGGAGTGTGAAAGGGACTTGCGCTTGGCAGGTATGCCAAAGCTACTTTTCCAAGCAGCGAGAGAAGGCCCAAGGGTGTGTTGGATTCAGTACATTCAGATGTGTGTGGTCTTATGTTAGTGGAGTTTGTGATGGGATATTAGCTATTATGGGATATTCGTAGATGATTTCTCGAGGAGGACTTGGATATACTTCCTGAAGACCAAGGATGAGGTCTTTAGTCTGTTTTAGGAGTTTAAGGCCCTTGTGGAAAACCAAACAAGAAGTAAGATCAAGATCCTAAGGTTAGATAATGGGGGTGAGTATACCTCCAATAACTTCAAGAATTTCTGCAAGGGGGCAGAGATTGAGAAGGCGCTGAGAGTTTCATATAATCCGTAGTAGAATGGAGTGGCAAAGAGGAAAAATATTGCCATCATTGAAGGAACCAAGGCTATGATACATGATCTGGATTTGAATATGTTTTTATGGGGAAAGGCATGCAAAGTCGCTGTCTATTTGCAAGAGTGGGTGTCCTCACAAGATTTTGGAGGGTAAGACTCTTGAGGAGGCTTTAACAGGAGTGAAACCAGAGGCGAGCCACTTTCGAATCTTCGGTAGTCTAGTTTATTATCCATATGCCTTCAAAGAAGAGGACTAAGTTGGGGCCTGTTACCACTTAAACTAGCAGGGGGACCTAAAAGGTGTTCCTAAGAGGGCAACTGCTAGGTTAAGTGAAATGGTGGATGCTTAGCCCACTGTCACCACAACTAAGTCTCCCTACTCTTTATGGACTTTCACCGATGGGAGGAGTCTTGGTAGTGTAGGGATCACTTGTAAAGTATATGTCAATGGGTAGGTGGAAAGTGACCCTAGAAACCCTTTCCCAAGGATGGGGTGAAGAACGAAACTTGCTTGCTCTTTAATCTAGGGACTTGGTTCGCCAGGGGTAAGGGGTGAGGATTGAAGGGTTGAGGGAGAAGGAATAGGCTTATAGACGAGGTTCTCAATCCCTATAATCCTTGGGAAACTTGGATTCCCAAATGATCCTTGACAAATAATCTTTATTGAGAAGTGGGACCACACTGGGCCAAGTGGACTCAGTCTAGGTTCGGGGTTGGAATGTAGCAACCAATGATGTTCTAATCCTGGACAAGGTGAAAGGAAAGGACCAAACAAGAATATTTACTTCAAAAGGTTGAATTGATCTTGTTGAGGTCTAGCCTTGGGGATGCCTAGGCAAAATTCGATCCTAGAACTAGGGCTTGGGATTCTTAGAGATTCCACAGTTAGAATTGCCTCAAATTTGGAGGAGAGGGAGGAGACCTAGCAACGCAGTAGCCTGTAGGAGATCGAAATTTCTCCCTAGGTCAATTCCCGAGAAATTGATGCCCTAGGTGACCTAATGGGGCTAGACCTAGGGAAAAAGGGGAAAAGGGTAAAAAGAAGGTTAAAATGATAACCCTTTTTGAGGGATCAGTGCCTAATTCACTTGGGGACATGGAGTCAAGGATGATGATCAGTAAGAACTTGGTTTCTTGATCAAGGAGGCCTAGAAAGTTAGCTTCATCCAATGTTGAGAGAAAGAAAAGAAAAGTGACCTTCAAGCATTATACTTTAAAGCAAATGATGCAAGCTTATCAAGACAAACGATATCTAGGACATTTCATTCATATAACATTGGACCATACATTAAATTAGCTAAAACATGCTTAATTCCACATTTCAATTATGCAGCAGCTAGCCCTAATTCTAGCAATATGCAGCGACAAGAATAACAACGTGAAAATTTACTTACAACGTTATAGAATATATCGAATCAGCATTTCGTCTGCAAGACAAAGCTCCAAGACAAGAAAAATAGCCCGAATCCATACGTCAAAATTCATCCATCTCCAAAAATATCAAACAAGGAAAAATGCGAAGTTCTCTATGATTAGAGAGATCCTAAGTCAAGTGATGATCCAAATGAATGTATCTAATATCAATATATAGCCTCCTAAGGAGTTCGAATTAGCCTATGGGCCTATATTAGCCCCTAATGTGTAATATCCCATTTCAAGGATATTCCCCAAACCCCAATAAACCCCAACCAAATACGTAAAAATGATATAGTGACCAGGAATTTCAAAGTGATAAAAATAACAGTGGTGCAACATGTAATAATGTAAACATGAAATATAAGCAGATACTCAAGAAATGTAGAGAGAAATGCTTAGCCATTTTATTATATTGAGTAATGGAATAAGTATAGGAGGTGATCGGAAAGATGGCACCTTGACTTGCACAAGGCAAGTGAAGAAATACACTCAGAATAGTAAAGGAATGGCCTCTCTCTAAACTGCGTCCAAGCTGCTGGAGAACTGCTGTGCTACTGTTACTGCTGGAAATCAAATGAGGATTTGGGGCTGTTCCCCTTCTCAGAAAATGATGAAACTTTGAAATCAGACTCTACTCAAGAAACCCAGAAAAACCCAGAAAGCCTTTCTGAAATAACCGACCCTTGAAAATCACCCCCTTGGGGATCTATGTTATCCCTCAAGGCTCTGCGCTGCCACTGAGTGGAATCCTCCAAAACTCTGCCCAAAACTCTGCCAAAATCCTCCAATATGCAAGGGCTGATCCCTTGCTCAATCTCCCAGCTCAAATCCTCCACAAAACCCCCCTAAACCAGAACTGCCTCTAGAAGAATTGCGTCCCTCTCTCTCAAGACTGCGCAGTCCTCAAATGCTCAACTCCCCCCTCAACGCCAAAGATCAATCCCACTGCAAAAGACTGCTAAAAACTACCTTGCCCGAGTAGGCACTCGAAGTCCCCCGGGGCTAAGGGTGAGATCTCCGAACGAAGACACTCAATGCACTAAACAATGCTGCAGACAGGCTAAACAGCCAGCGTGCTCCAAGTCGAAGTGACTAGCTCAAATGAACATAATCGAATGACAAAATGAGGAGGCTCCTCTCCCCTTTATAGCGTTGGCCTCTCTCAACCCCAAGGCCCACCTCCTCCAACGTAGCCCCTTCTCTTGCCACGTGCTCCTCTCCATCTGCGCAGTCCCTCCAAGTGTTTGTGTGGGCCCCTCCTCTACGTGGTCCTTTGGCCCCCTTGGCTCCCCTTTAAGTTACAACGTTGTGCTACTAGGGAGTGACTTTATTCTAAAAGTGAGTTATGTCCCCCCTTTCCTCACCTTTTTATTTATTATAAATAACTATAGAAGGCAAAATTGAGCAAAATCAAATATTCCAATTAGCCATGGCTAATTAGGAATATTACTGCCTACCCCAGCAAAATGTTGCTTGTCCTCAAGCAACTGAAGTGATGGATGCTGCAAATTTTTTTCACTCTCCCAAGTGGCATCCTCATTTGGTAAATTCTTCCACCTCATCAAGAATTCCTAGACTATCCTGTTCCGTAGCTGCCTCTCCCTAGTATCAATAATAGCCTCTGGCTGCAACACCAAATGCCCCTCATCATCTGTGGGTGGTAACTCATCTGTCATTGTCACATGCTGCCCCAATGCCTTCTTCAAGCATGATACATGAAAGACGTTTTGAATCTTGATGCCTTGGGGCAGCTCCAATTCATACACAACTTGTCCAATCCTGCGTATCACCCTGTATGGCCCATAAAAGCGGGGCTTGAGCTTCTCAGCCCCCTTCTGCTTCATTGACGATTGTCGGTATGGCTGTAGTCGTAGGTAGACCAAGTCCCCTACCTCAAACGGTGTCTCCACCCGACCCTTGTCAGCATACTGCTTCTGCTGGTTCTGCACTGTAGCCATATTATACTTGAGAGCTCTGAGAATATCCTGACTCTCTTGGATCCAAATCTTGGCTCTTGGAGCCTTGCTAGCACCAAACATCATGTCAGCAAAAGATAAAGGATGATATTCATACAAAGCATAGAATGGTGACATACCAATGGACATGTGATGCGTAGTGTTGTAGCATTACTCCCCTAGATGCAACCACTTCAGCCATGCTCGCTGCTGCCCACTGACATAGTTACGCAAGTAGCCCTCCAGCCACTTGTTAACTATCTCTGTCTGCCCGTCCGTCTGTGGGTGCTAACTAGTACTCGGTGTCAACTCTGTCCCCACCAACCGAAAAAGCTCCTACCAAAATCCGCCCATAAAACGGCTGTCCCTATCATTGGTGATGGTCTTGGGAAGACCATGTAACCTGAAGATCTCTTTGAAGAATAGCTTGGCCACCTGTGCTGTTGTGTAGTGTGCGGATATGGTGAAAAAGTGTGAGTACTTTGTCAGTCGATCGACGACGACAAAGATGCAATCCTTGCCCTGTACCATGGGCAACCCTGTGATGAAGTCCATCGAAATACACTCCCATTTCCCCTCTGGAATGGGAAGAGGCTGCAATAATCCTGCGGGATGGTTCATCTCCCCCTTGTTCCTCTGGCAAACATCGCTCTCTCGAACATGCTGGAGTACGTCCTCCTTGAGGCCCTTCCATGAGAACCTCTCTCTAATGGCCCTGTAGGTTTTGGTAAACCCCTGATGGCCAGCCAATGGTGAATCATGTGATGCTTGAAGTATCTTCTTCTTGAGCTGAGACCCCTCAGTCAAGAAGATCTGGTCCCTGTAGTAAATGATCTCATCGACCACCCTATACCTGTCATCTGCCACCTGCCCATCCAGAACCTCACATGCAAATCTGTCCTTGGAGTACTCAACTAAGAGTCGAGCTCTCCAGTCTGCTTCCAAGCTCATAATAGACAACGTGGTTGGTCTACGTGAAAGGGCATCTACTACCACGTTGTTCTTACCTTTGACATACTCAATGTCAAAGTCATATGCTTGGATCTTACTGATCCACTTCTGCTGCCTCTCCTGTAGCTACTTTTGCTCTAAAAAAAACCTGAGGCTGTTGTGATCAGTCCTCACCTTGAACTTGTTTCCCACTAAATATTGTCGGAACTTTGCCAATGCATGCATGATGGCTAGCATCTCCTTGTCGTATATAGAATACAACCTCTTGTGCGGAAGGAGCTTCCGGCTCTCAAAGGCTATAGGGTGACCTCCTTGCATCAAAACTGCACCGATCCCCTCTCCCAATGCATCACACTCTAAAACAAATGGCTGTGAAACATCCAGCAATGCAAGCACTGTGCAGCTGCTCATAACCTCCTTGAGCCTATCAAAGGCTCGCTGCGTTGTATCCGACCGACTGAATGCCCCCTTCCTCGTCAAATCCGTCAGGGGTGTAGCAAGATGTGAGAAACTCTTGACGAACTCTCGGTAGTAGGTGCAAATGCCAATAAATCCTCGAAGTTCTGTCACGTTCCTTGGCTCCGACCAATCTCTGATGGCCCTAATCTTCTCCTCGTGGACCCTCACTCCATCCACCCCTATAATGTGTCCCAAGTATAACATCTTCGTCAACCCTAACTCACACTTGGAGAGCTTGGCATAGAACTGCTGCTCTTCCAAGATGCACAATATTGTTTCAATGTGCGGAGATGCTCCTCCCAAGTCCTGTTGTAAATGAGGATATCATCAAAGAACACCAACACAAACTTCCTTAAGTGACTGCAGAAGATGTGATTCGTGCAAGACTGGAATGTAGCTGGGGCGTTGCTTAGCCCGAAGGGCATCACCAAAAACTCAAAGTGCCCATAGTGACACCTGAAGGAGGTCTTGGGAATGTCTTGTTCCCTCACGCGAATCTGATGGTACCCAGATCTCAAATCAATCTTTGAGAAGAACTGTGCTCCTCTCAACTCATCCATCAATTCATCGATCCTGGGTATGGGGTACCTATTCTTTAGTGTCTTCTTGTTTAGGGCCCTGTAGTCAATGCACATCCTCAATGTGCCATCCTTCTTCTTCACCAACACCATGGAAGAAGCAAAAGGACTTGTGCACGATCGAATGTGCCCAAGAGCTAGCAACTCCTGAATGGCCCGCTCAATCTCATCCCGATAGGCCTTGGGATGCCTATAAGGGGTAGTAATCATTGCCTGTATGCCCTGCTCAAGCTCGATGGTGTGCTCAAACCCCCAGTCTAGTGGCTGTCCTGGCGGAATCTCCCCAAATACTGTGGCATACCGGTCAAGGATGGACTGTATCTCTGGGTGCACTGTCTGCCTTGTAGTCCCTGCCTCTAATGCACGCAGCTCCACTGCCCACTCTACGTCTCCCTTCCGGAAGACTGCCTCCATTCGGTGAGCTGAAACAGTCTGAGGCGGGTATGTGTGTTGTCCTCGTATCTTCTCATGCCTCCCTGTCTTCTCGTCATCCCACTCCATCTCTAGGGCCTTCCAATCTGTCGTGACCTTCCCAAGAGTGATAAGCCACTGGACACCCAGTACTATGTTGGTGTCCGGAATATTGACCACAAAGAAGTGGTTAGTCAGTGTGTAGGTGCCCATCGTCACTGATAACTTTGGAACATAACGAGCACACACCATGGTTTGATCTCCTAGGACCAAAACTGAAAATCCATCGAAGCTCTCTGATAGTATACCTCTCCACTCAACCATCTATGCATCGATGAAGTTGTGGGTGGCCCCACTGTCAACCAAAACTGATACTCGCTGACCACGTATTGGCCCCCATACATGCAGCGCCAAATGCTTGGGAACTCCTCGCAATGCTGCAAGGGCTCCTCCAGTAGGTGCAAAAGCTGCACCACCTGCTGCTGGTGGTGGAGGCGGTAAGGGACCCTGCACGACATGACTATCTCCTGCCTCCACACCATCCTCCTCATCGTCTTCCCCGCTGCTCTCGGAGAAGACCTCAATAAAATGTGGTTTGCCAGCAGCACATCTGTGTCCTGGTGCCCACGACTCCTGGCAAGTAAAGCACAATCGCTTCTTCATCAACTCCCTCCTGGCATCATCATCAATTTGTGCTCGTCTTGGATTCCCATTCGGAGGCGGAATCCTCACATCCTTCCCCTTAGGCTAGAAAGCCTGTCTCTGTGGGTAAGGCGTTCGAGTCCTGGGTAAGGCATCTTGTAGGTCCCGGGTCTTGCTGATAGCATCCTAGAGTGTGGCTGGTCTAGTGGACCTGACTAGACCCCGAAGTGGCTTTGCTAACCCCTCAACAAACATGTAGATCCTCCGTGCTGTGGATAGATCTGGCACCATCACTAAAATCCTCAGGAAGTCTGTAATGTAGGTCTCTGGGCTCCCTGTCTGTTTGAGCCTCGTCAGCTCAACAAAGTGCTATTCCGGATCCCTCCGGTCAAACCTCTCCATCAATCTCCTAGTGAACTCGGCATATGTCGTCACTGAGGAGTGTCCGAGTGTAACCATCCCATGGAACCACCAATCCTGGGCCTCACCATCCAAATGTAATGTCGCCACCTTGATGGCCTTTGTCTCCGACTTCTGGTTAAGCTGGAAATAGATGTCCAACTTCTCCACCCAAGACCTTGCTGAACTGTTTGATGAGCCATCAAACGTAGGCAAGTGGAATCTACTAGCTGTGCGGTGGGTGTCTCCATTGTGATAATGTCGGTGTCCTCTGTGATGGTCGTGGGGTCTACTATCCCGCTGGAGCTGAACAAAGTCTCTGAATGAGAAAGCATCCCTAAACTCCCGCCCATAGGCTTGGTACTCTGCAAAATAATCGCCCCTATGACCGGGCTCTGCCTCCTGCTCGGCTCTGGCCCTCGTATCTGCTCCTAGGAAAGTGGGCATGGTAGAGCGTGAAGGGGCATGTGAGGCCAACTGCGGAGTGATATCACGCTGAGTGGCACCCTGCTCTGGAAAATGGTGAGATGTACCCGATCCCTCACCAACCTGGAAAACCCGTGGTTTCTCACGCTGTCTAGCCTCCACTGCCATGAATCTCTGCCCCAACACCTCAATCTGCCTCAACAGATCCTGCACTGATTTGAGGAGCATGTTTGCAAATCTCTTCCCGTCCTCATCTACCATCGGATCCTCCTGTTCTGTGTCCACCACAGGCTCCTCCTGTTCTACGTTCACCACAGGCTCCTCCTGTTTTGTGTCCACCACCCGAACACAGTCTCCCTCTCCGTTGGTGTTCTCCAACCTAAGCCCTGCGTCTCTGTATCTCCTACCTCTGTAACAGATGTAGTGCTTTTCCCTTGGTGTCATAGATTGCTAGCTCCACAAGCTGAGCCAGATCTATGCTCTGATACCCCTGTAATATCTCGTTTTAGGGATATTCCCAAAACCCCAATAAACCCCAACCAAATATGTACAAATGATATAGTGACCGTGAAGCTCAAAGTGATAAAAATAACAATGGTGCAACATATAATAATGTAAACATGAAATATAAGCATATACTCAAGAAATACAAAGAGAAATGCTAAGCCATTTTATTATACTGAGTAATGAAATGAGTACAGGAGGTGATCGGAAAGATGGCACCTCGACTTGCACAAGGCAAGTGAAGAAATACACTCAGAATAGTAAAGGGATGGCCTCTCTCTGAACTACGTCCAAGCTGTTGGAGAATTGCTGTGCTGCTGCTACTGCTGGAAATCAAATGAGGATTTGGGGCTGTTCCCTTCCTCAGAAAATGATGAAACTCTGAAATCAAACTCTACTCAAGAAACCCAAAAAAACCTAGAAAGCCTTTTTGAAATAGCCCACCCCCGAAAATCACCCCCTTGGGGATCTACGCTGTCCCTCAAGGCTCTGCGCTGCCACCGAGTGGAATCCTCCAAAACTCTGCCCGAAACTCTACCAAAATCCTCCAATATGCAAGGGCTAATCCCTTGCTCAATCTCCCAGCTCAAATCCTCCACAAAACCCCCAAACCGGAACTGCCTCCAGAAGAACTGCGTCCCTCTCTCTCAAGACTGCGCAGTCCTCAAATGCTCAGCTCCTCCCTCAACGCCAAAGATCAATCCCGCTGCAAAAGAATGCTGAAAACTACCTTGCCTGAGTAGGCACTCGAAGTCCCCCGGGGCTAAGGGTGAGATCTCCAAACGGAGACACTCAATGCACTAAACAGTGTTGCAGACAGGCTAAACAACTAGTGTGCTCCAAGTCGAAGTGACTAGCTCAAATGCACATAATCGAATGACAAAATGAGGAGGCTCCTCTCCCCTTTATAGTGTTGGCCTCTTTCAACCCCAAGGCCCACCTCCTCCAACGTAGCCCCTTCTCTTGCCACGTGCTCCTCTCTATCTGCGCAATCCCTCCAAGTGTCTGGGGCCCCTCCTTTACGTGGTCCTTTGGCCCCCTTGGCTCCCCTTTAAGTTACAACGTTGTGCTACTAGGGAGTGACTTTATTCTAAAAGTGAGTTATGTCCCCCCTTTCCTCACCTTTTTATTTATAAATAACTATAGATGGAAAAATTGAGCAAAATCGAATATTCCAATTAGCCATGGCTAATTAGGAATATTACATAATGATAAAATAATGTGCAAATAAAACCCCTATTGGTGACAAGCCCACCAAACTAGCTCACAATTGTAAAAATAAGCCTCATAAGGTGCCAAATAATATGTACATATTGTGGGGTCCTCCAAAGACCTAATAATGTCCTAAAGTGCTGTACTGAGGAATAAATTCCTTGGAATATGATGGACAAGGGGGTGGCCCCTTGTTCTCCAAATAGTAGACTTGTGGTGCTCCTAGTGGGTTTGAGGGCACACAAATGACCCCATGGGTCTCCATATGAATCAGAGATCCCTGTAGATCGTCTGCAAGGGTCCGAGTGGTGGAATGAATGCTGCCATGACATCGTAGAAGTCTTAGGACACCTGCAAAGAGTGTGGGCCTATTGTGGGTGCTTGCTGGGCATAACGTACCAAGCATATCACCATCATCCCAAAAGTGGATCGCTAGTAGTCTCTAAGCATTGATGAAGATCCGTGGAGTGTTGTCTGCTATTATGGAGGACAATGGCTCTCAATGCACACCCTATATGTTCCAATGTAGACCTCTGGGGGTTAGGATCCCGAATAGGGAGACCAAATCCGAATGGAAACCACCTGTAATCTTGCCCACATCTGGGTATGTATTGCGTAGGAGCGAGAAAAAGTGGTAGTTGAGGTGCCTCGACCTTGATTTTTCCACCCTTCTTTATATGCCTTTCACCTTTTATGAATTTTCTTTAATTAACTACTCGGGGCTCAAAGGACAAGAGCATGCTGTGTAAGATATAGCAGTGATTACCCCTTTTACGTAGGGCGGTTCATTGCGCTCCAGGGGTTGGGACAATCATGCGTTCCTGAATGATAAAGGAGGCTCATTTAAGGCCTATGGAACCATGGATTGGGGTAGAGCTCATGTATTAGCTTTTGCGCACATGCTAATTATTTTGTCCCTGCCATCTTTTGCTTTTTGTGGTACAATTTCTTGTTAAATGTGGCCAATTATGCTTTTTTCTTTTTCTTTTAACTACTTTAACCTCCGGGGTGTCATTCCAGGCTTGACCCAAGGTTGGGGCACGGGGATAGGGAGGCTGATCCTATGTAGACCTAGGTTGGAGAAATGATGAATGGGGTATAGTGAGTGGAAAGAGAATAATATATGCGGGTAAAGGAGCGGGACCACACACCAAAAGTCGGGGTTTCCCAATTAGTACCACCCTAGAACCAAATGGTCAATAAAGGAGATCCGATGGGACTAAGATCCAAGGGTAGCAACCAAAAGAGATCAAGGGGACAAAAACACAAATTAAGCCCACCCTTTCTGCCAAATCCTCCCATCAATCCATACCTAGAAGTATCCATGATAAGTAAAACCAATAATCAATTACCAAATGACAAGACATACCTTTAGATTCGGGAGGCCCACCTTCAAACATACGATCAATACAGGTGGGTGAGGGACCACATGGTTGGCTCAGGTGGCAAAGAAATGGCACAATGAGCTAGTAGGAGGTTGCAAGGGGCTGCTCTCTGTCGGCTGAGGTTCATCAAGGAGAAAAATTTCTCCTGGGGATATCACCCATGAAGGGGTGGGTAACATTTGGCTCCAATTGGGACGTGATCTCTCGAAGAAGTGGACAAGGCTGCTCGAACGAGAGGTCACGGTGTCTTATGATCACCCATGCTTATTGTTAGCCCACAAACCAAAAAGAAATAAAATATGCAATTTTTTTTTAACCTAAATCTAATCTACCGTGAGAGACATCATATGTGGTTAGTTCTAATGAGGAAAATCCGCATCCAATGCATCCTACCCTAACATGCATATAGGAATGTTAATATTAAGTGTAATCATAACCCATGTAGCAACCCCCGAATCGAATGAGGACATAGTCACATGGTGGATGAGGCAGGTGGGAGGTGGGAAAATACGATCTCCATTCGAGGTAGAGGTAGGTCCTAGGAGAAAGAGAACTGGTCTTTCTAGAGGTCCAGGGCTCCCCTTTCAAGTACAAAATGGAGTTATGAATGCTCACTCTAAGAATTCCTCATCACAATGACTTCTTGTAATATCATGCTTTGAGGATGTCACATGGTTGTGATGAGAGGGGAACGAAGGGTGAGAGAAAGGAGTGCAACAAATAGGTCTCTCAATGTGATGGTCATAGCGGGGAGTAGAGGTTGCAAAGTGATCATAATTGCAGTGTCATGATCCGGATTATCCACAGTTTCGTGTTCATTCTGTCGACGTTTCAAACCCCAAAGGGGGTCCATCATCAGGACTAAATCAGATAGAATGTGAATGAAAACTTATTGAGAGAAGAGCCTTTCGACCTGGGTATAAATAAACCTAGATCCCTAATTTTTATAAAGAAACCGACATATATATATAATTGATTTCTTATTTATTTTATTTATTATTATTTTATTTTTATAATTAGGTTTTATAAGAATTTATTTATTAATTATTTTATTTAGCTTTAATTATTACCTGTTTTAACTTCACCTAAAATATTTTTAATTGACTATACCTCAATTCATAAATAAGTTTAATTTATTTATTTATAAATTTCTTTTATTGCTTTTATTTTAATTTTATTAAGAATTGGAATAATTCTTTTATTTAATTATTAAATCTTAAATTTTTAATTGATTAATCTAATTAATTTTATTGAATTCTATCTATATTCCTTTTTTATTGTTTATTATACTCATTTTTCTATTTAGCCCTTAATTTTCTAATTAATTAATAACTAAATGATTTATTAATTAATTTAATTTAATCAATTAATTTAAATCTTTATTTATTAATCAAATGTTAATCTTGGGTTATTATTAATTGTTTTAGTTTATAAATTGACTAATTTTATTAAATTTTTATTTAGAATTAATTAAAAAATTAATATATATTAAATAATTAAATTAATTAATATTGATTTAATTAATCTTAATTAAAATTTTAAATTTATTTATTTGATTAAAATCAAATTAGAAATTAATTTATAAATTCTGCCTCATGCTTTTTATTTTAATTTAATTGATTAATAATTTAATTTTTATTTTATTTTTATCTATAATTCTTTTTAAATTTATTTATTTATTAATTGTTTATTTACCATTTTTTCTCTTTGAGTGTTTACCCTATTATGTCTAATTGTCTAATTAATCAATAATTAATTTATAATCTTTATTTCATTTTATTAATCAAAGCTATTTTCTTGTTATTATTAATTTGAGTAATTTTTACTTTAATTTCTTATTTCTATTTAGAATTAATTAAATTAATTTTAATAATCAAGTTAATTTTCTTGGTTATTATTCTTAAAATTATTTAGTATTTTGTTAATTTCTATTTTATTTAGAATTAATTTAATAATATAATTATTAAAATAAATTAAATAAAATAAATAAATAATTGAATTTAATTATCTAATTAAAATTTTTAAAAATTAATTAATTAAATTTATTGATATGAAAACCCTTGATCTTATGCTTCCAAAGGCCTGGAGGGGTTTATTTGTCTGGTAAGGGGAAGTCAATTTCCACTAATTTCACTCCCATTGGCCCTGTTGAGGTTCTGAGGAAATTTCATAATTTCAATGGCCTCTCTGATTTTTCTTTTATGATAATTATCCTCTCTTGCAATTACTTTAGTGTCTTCCAAACACACATGATGTTTGGTTTTGGACGAGTGTTCTGCAAGGGCTGATGTACGGGATCTCTCATTCTTTATATCAGCCGCATGCTCTTTTAGTCTTATCTTCAGAGACCGACCTGTTTCCCCAATATAACTCTTGCCACAAGAGCAATCAATCTTGTACACACCCTTGAGTTGTTGACGATCAATGTTATCCTTAACCGACCTTATCATTTGCCTTATAGTTCCACATTTTGTAAATTGAGTGTTTATGTTATTCTTTCTTAAAATTCTTGCAATCTTATCTGTAATTCCTTGGATGAATGGAAGGTAAACTTTCCCTTGATTTTCTTTCTTGTCTTCAGGAGGACGCTTAGAGAGGACCTTATCTTGAGCTCTTCTTATAGCTTTCTTGATACTCCACTCCTTGTATCCAAGGTTTTTGAAGACAGAGGTTAAGTGCTCAAACTCTTCTTTTAGGTGATCAGGGTCAGAAATCCTGAAAGCCCTAACAGCTAGGGTGTTTAAGACGCCAGATTTTTGGGAAGGATGATGGTAAGAGTCAGCATGAAGATAGCTATCAGTATGAGTTTTCTTTCTATAGACCTGGTGTCCCAAAGTACCATCCTCTTTTCTACTGATCAGAACATCTAGAAAGGGGATCTTACCGTTCTCTTCAAGCTCCATAGTAAATCTGATTTCGGAAGATATAGAGTTAAGATGATTGAAAAACTTCTCTAGTTCTGCCTTACCATGAGTCCAATTTAGGTTGGTGTCATCAACAAATCTTTTCCACCAAGCCGGCTTCAAGGGGAATGAGTCAAGGGCTTTTCTTTCAAAGTACTCCATGTATAGGTTGGCGACAATAGGTGAGAGTGGAGAACCCATGGCAACTCCAGATATTTGTTCATAATAGTGATCTTGAAAACTGAAAAAAGTGGACCGTAAACAAATTTCTGCAAGCTTCGCTGTTTCAGGATCTGTGGCCATCTTTATAACATGAACAACTTCATCTAGAGGAATCTTTGTAAACAAAGATACCACATCAAAACTTACTAGAATATCATCTTTATCCACCCTTTTATTCTTAATAAGCTTTACAAAATCACTTCAGTCTTTTATAAAAGATTCTGTGTTACCAACCAGAGGTTTTAGGATCTTAGCTACATACTTAGTTAATTCATAGGTAGGGGAACCAATGGTGTTAACAATTGGTCTAAGAGGGACCCCTTCCTTATGGATTTTTGGTAATCCATAGATTCTAGGAATAACCTCACAGGAGGGAATCAGCTTCTTTTTTATTTTATCTTCCAGGTAAGTTTCCATGATGGCTTTATTGACTTGTTTTATCACCTTGGGAATAGGGTTGGAGTTGACTCTATAACTCCCACAATTTAAATGCTCATTCATTTTATGAATGTAATCTTCCTTATTTAACACAACTGTGGCTCCTCCTTTATCAGCTTTAAGAACAACTATTTTATCATTATTTCGGAGAGATCTAAGAGCCTCTCGTCCCTCTTTATTCAGGTTACTCTTTGGGCGCTTAGACTTCAACATAGCTAGGGAACATTCCTGTCTTAATATCTCTTTGTTGTTTGATGAAAGACCTTGAGTCCCATTCTCAATGTTGCAGATGATGCTTTCAAAAGGAATGTTCTTAGGAGAGGCCGCAAATCCCAATCCTTTGCTAAGGATTTTGATTTCTTCAGAGGTGAGCATTATGGATGAGAGATTAACGACTCTCTTATTGTGGGAATTATTAGATTCTGCCGTAAATTGATTATCACTTGTAGCGTTATCATTCTTAATAATTCCACAACCTGTATTAGTTTCAACATCTAGAATCTCACCTTCTACACTGCTTCCGTCCTTATATATATTATAATAGTGTGCCGAAGTATCTCCATTCTCCATGATTCTTCTAGCATCCATGCTAAGGTTCTTGATTCCATCATCCTTAATAGTTTCATCCTTGCCAATAACGAATTCAATTCCACCTTCAATTATGCTTGCAGCGGTATTATTAAAATTATTGTTGTAACCTGATGTGATAGCGTTGCTAGTGCAGGCCTTGTTGCGCTTCTTGTCATCGTTGCTAGAATCAACGGCATGAGACAGTGCAGGAGACCACGCTACTCACCATGCTAATGCTGCTGTTGCAGGCTTGTTTTATGTTGTAGGTATTGCAGGTATGTTTCAGGTAGCTGGTAGCAACGTGGGAGACGTCCACAGCACAGTTGCAGGGAACAACGCAGGAAGTCATTGGTGGCTGAACATCACAGGAGATCACGCGTTCTGTTGGCATTTTCATGGCGGTGGGAACAACGCAGGAAGCCTGAACAGTGCATGAGATCATGCGTTCTGTTGGCATTTTCTTATCATTCATTTCAGCGCACGGTTTCAACTTCGTTCTGCTGGAAACCTCACATGCGTTTTCAGCGTTATCCTTCTCAGCGTTGTCTGTTGTTTCTTCACTGTCTATGATGGGTCAAAGGGGATAAAGTATATTCAATGAAGGGTTCCTCCTTCACACGATATTCAAAAAGGGGAAAAGGGGCATTGTCACTGAAGGTCATATCAAAAGAAACGAGGAAGTTACTTGAGGGAGACTCAAGGTGATGAACAAGAGGGGAAGGCAAAGGGGAGGGCGAAGTGTCTTAATCGATGGGATTTCCTTCTCCACAATTTAGAGGCTCAAGTGATTCAAATACATAGCCATGAGGTGGGTAGGTGGGAGCCTCATTGCTTTTCTCATTATAAGCATCAAAGTATGGGCTGTCGTTAAAAGGAGAATCAATCATTTCCAACTGTCCTTCTTCATGCAAGGGAAAATAATAGTACTCTTTATTAAAGGTATCGATGGATATGTCATCACAAGTAATGTTCAGGTTAAAGTAAGAGCCAATCTCAATCTCATCTTCCTTATCACTATCATAAATTAGAGCACAATCAAATTGGGGTCCAACAATTTCCCACTTCTCCTTTTTAATGAGGAAATAATCTTCAATGTCATTTTACAAGGAGCTTACGGGATCGCCTTCCTCAAGATTTTCAAAAGCGGATTCATCAGGAGTGATATCCTTGAGAAAGGTAAAGTCAGTCTCTGCCCTACTTTCCATAACTTCATTCTCCTCAACATATGTACTCTGAAAATCATCTTGCCCATCCTGTAGCCCCGACGAAGACTCATCTTTTTGCTCGCCATCGAGATCCTCAAGGTCATCTGCATCTTGGTTGGTCCATAAGCGAGACCTCTCTTCTTCTCTCTTCTCTTGAAGAACAATGGCTAAGGTATTTGTTACATGATTTTGGTAGGATGCTCCCAGGAGGAGAGCGTTAGTAGGGTTCTCCTTATATTCACATTTCATCTTATGAAGCTTCACTTCTTCATCATATAAGCAAGAGAAAATTTTGTTAGAATTATATTCCCTTACTACCTCCTTGCATGACCTACTATATTCATCCATTCTTTCTTGTGTGACTTGGAGGCTCTTGGGATCCACCTCTTCGTCATCCCCAGAGGAGATATTCCTTTTCATATTAATGAGGTTATCCAAAATATTCACAGCACAAGTTATGTGAGCAAGGTCAAGGAGACAACTAGGATCCTCTTCGTAAGCACACCCTACTATGTCGAGTTGTACTTCTTGCGACCTATAAAACCTGAGCATGAATTCCATATCCATGCTCTCCAACATATTTTGAAAGGTTCGTGCATGTTCAACAACTTTCTTTTGCAGCTCTTGAATATCTTGGTTATTGAGTTTTTCAAATATAGGACCAAGAGAAATCTCCATCCTCTATGATTTTGCATGTTAAGATTATAATGGAGTCACAGGGTGAATTGAGGTGCCTTGATAGATGCTTGCTTCACCCTACAAGCATTAACTTCAAAGCTCAATGAAGGACTAGGGCTTTGTTCTCCTAGTGGAGTCGCCAATAATTATATGTCAATATGTCGTACGAGGAACAAAACACACATCTCGTGTCCTTGGCAACAACGTAAGAAATGTTACCACTAAAACCAATAGGGAACCTAAAAGGGGTTCCTAAGAGGGCAACTGCTAGGTTAAGGGCAACGGTGGAGGCTTAGCCCACTTTCACCATAGCTAAGTCTCCCTGCTCTTTATAGACTTTCATCGATGGGACGAGTCCTGATAATGTAGGGATCACTTGTAAAGTATATGTCAATGGATAGGTGGAAAGTGACCCTGGAAACCCTTTCCCAAGGATGGAGTGAAGAATGGAACTTGCTTGCTCTTTAAGCAAGGGACTTGGTCCTCCAGGTGTAAGGGGTGACGATTGGAGGGTCGAGGGAGAAGGAATAGGCTAATAGACGAGGTTCGCAATCCCTATAATCCTTGGGAAACTTGGATTCCCAAATGATCCTTGACAAATAATCTTTATTGAGAAGTGGGATCACACAAGGCCAAGTGGACCCAGTCCAGGTTCGGGGATGGAATGTATCGACCAATGATGTTCCTATCCTGGACAAGGTGAAAGGAAAGGACCAAACAAGAATATTACTTCAAAAGGTTGAGTTGATCCTGTTGAGGTCTAGCCTTGGGTATGCCTAGGCAAAATTCGATCCTAGAGCTAGGGCTTGGGATTCTCGGAGATTGCACCATTAGAATTGCCTCAAATTTGGAGGAGAGGGAGGGTACCCACCAATGCAGTAGCGTGTATTGGGTCAATTCCTAGTAAATTGATGCCCTAGGTGACCTAATGGTGCTAGTCCTAGGGAAAAAGGGTTAAAATGATTACCCTTTTTGAGGGATCAGTGCCTAATTCACTTGGGGATATGGAGTCAAGGATGATGATGAGTACGAACTTGGTTTCTTGATCAAGGAGGTTCGGAAAGTCAGCTTCATCGAATGTTGAGAGAAAGAAAAGAAAAGTGACCTTCAAGCATTGATATTTTAAAGCAAATGATGCAAGCTTATCGAGACAAATAATTTGTAGGACATTTCATTCATATAACATTGACCCATACATTAAATTAGCTAAAACATGCTTAATTCCACATTTCAATTATGTAGTAACTAGCCGTAATTTTAACAGTATGCAACAACAAGAATAACAACGTCAATGTAATGTTCCCAAATTTTGTGCATGCGAAATCACTTAGGAGTTTTGCAATTTTTGAAATAATTAACAAGGGGACTTAATTTGCCTGAGGAGACTTTATTAAAGAAGAGAAAGGATGATATTTCCTAGGGAAGTTGGATGTCACTTTAACTTTATAACTTTAACTAAGATATTTTTTTTAGATTGATTGCAGCATCAGTAAGTAAGAGGTGATTCGACATATTTCGCCATTTTCAAATGCTTTCGAAGCCTTACAAAAACTGAAGGAACTCTATGACTCATACTCTGCACTTGAAGTTGTTCAACTCTTGATTAAACTCTTCACCCTTGAATTACAAAATAATGATCCTCTTGCTCTTGCATCAGAAGTAAAATCTATAATGCATGATATCAAAGTCATTAATGTTGAACTGGATATTCCTCTGATAACTTTTCTCAAGGCACTTTATCCCACTTACTCAAATTATCTTGAGTCATTGCAAGCAAATGGAAACCTCAAAGATATTACTTTTGACTCCCTTGTGAAAAAATTTGCTGAAAGAGAGAAAGCTTTTGGGAAAAAGACAACTCCTGAGTCTTCTGAAGAGGCTGTGTGCCTTGCTCATAGAGAAAAGAATCTTGCTCAAGATTTTTCCAGAGGAAGAGGTGGTCGAAGAAGAAGAGGAAGAAATTTCAGAGACAGGGGGGCAGACACTCTCAAGGAGAAAAATTAGATTTGCACTGCATACGCTACAAAAGAGATGGATCACATGATGCATCCACATGCAAGTTGCCCTGGGACAAAATTGAGCAGGAAAGAAATCAACCCAAAGGTAAAACTAGTGACAAAGACAAAGGTAAAGCACCTGAATCCGCTCACTATGTTGTGGCACACTGTAATATTGGAGTAAATGAAGGCTTATTTAGTGCTTCACTTGCTTCTTGGAAAAATGATTGGTTGCTTGATTCAGAAGCAACTTGCCACATGACTTTTAGAAGATATTTTTTATTGAAGAATTTACTGATAATGTTGATGGAGCAGTATACTTTGCAGACAAATCAAAACTCAAGCCATCAGGGGTTGGCACAATCAGGCTCAAATTTCTTGGTCTTCCAGACTTTCTTCTGCATCATGTTCTATATCTCCCACAACTGAGGAGAAACTTGTTGTCCTTGGTCCACATCCGCCAGCAAGGACACTCCATTCATATGTTTGATGGCAAGCTTGAGGTGAGAAAAGCATCAGACCACTCACTTGTCGTGACGGGGATAGAAGAGGAAAGGCTTCTCAAGCTGCAGGGTACGTTTGCTCGTGCACAAAATTTCTCATACAATTCTCATTATGAAGAAGGTACATTTCCATCAAGTTTATTATGGCATGCTAGATTTGGACACTTGAACTATGACAACCTCCGCTTGTTGAAGAAAATGGGTGTTATTGGTTTTCCTACAATTACTAGGAAATTAACAATGTGATGCTTGCATATAGGAAGACATAGCAAAATTTTTCATGATTCACATTCAAGAGACATAGAAAAACTTGACTCATTCATTCAGATTTATGTGTCCAATGCTTGTTCTTCTGCAATGAAATAAATATATGAGGCATTTATTGATACTACACCAGAGTGTGTTGGGGTTATTATTGAAGAACAAATCGATGCTTTTCAAACATTCAAGAACTTTCATACTGAATTCAAAATGATGCACAATCTCATATTGGCTCTATTCGCACTGATAATGGAAAAGAATACACTTCAAATGAATTTGAAAACTATCTTCGCGAGCATGGGATCAAACATCAAACCACTGTGCCTTATAATCCCCAACATAACAGAGTAGTTGAAAGAATTAATAGGACAATCTTAAACATGGTACGCTCCATGATGTTTTTCAAAGATGTAAAATTGATGTTTTGGGCTGATGCAGTTCTATGTGCTGTATATGTAAAGAATAGATGTCCATCTAATGTTATTAGAAACAAGACTCCTTATGAAATGTGGTATGGGCACATCCCTTTGGTAAAGCATTTTAGGGTCTTTGGTTCCACATGTTATGCCTTGATACCAAAGGTACATAGAAACAAACTTGGTGCAAGAAGTTGTAAGTGTATCTTTCTGGGATATTTAAATACCTCCAAAGCATACCGTCTCTATGATGAAGTCAACAAAAAGTTTGTTGTATCTAGAGATGTAATCTTTCTTGAATCATCCAAAACTGACAATGTTGTTGAGTGGCAACTTGATCGCTTGGATAGATTCACAAATGCAAAATCATTTCAAGAATTTGATAATCAGATTCCACATCTTGAAGGGCGGATTCCTATACTAGATCAACCTGTGGAATCTTCTTCTGATGCACTCTCTCTCCCACATGAAACTCCAACAATGGATGATACTTTGAGTGATGTGACTGACAAAATTGGGAGACTCAATCTTGATTTAGTCCCAACTCAATCAACAGAGCAGCCTAGACCATTTGAGAAAGGTCCCCAAAGTGGCTGACAAAGACACTTGAAAGTGTTCATCTTGATGAGGTTGGAAAGACGGGAACTAGAAATTCAAACTGGCAAAATGGAGGTAATGTAGATGACTCTAATTCACCTGTTGATATGGATGTTTCTTATGATTGTGAATTGAATTTGTTTACAGATTTTGAACCAACTTCCTTCAAAGAAGCTGCTTCTCATGATGAATGGAAAGAAGCGATGCAAAAGGAGTATGATGCCCTAATAAAGAATGGCACCTGGAAGCTCGTTGATCCTCCATTGGGAACCAAACTAATTGGCTCCAAGTGGGTCTACAAGAACAAGTATAAATTTGATGGCTCACTTGACAAGCACAAAGCCAGGCTTGTGGCAAAAAGTTTTGCACAGAAGGAAGGGGTCGATTATGAGGAGGCTTTTGCCCCCACAACAAAATGGGCTACCATCCAGACACTCTTTGCCCTAGCAGCTCAGAAAGGTTGGAAAGTCCATCAAATGGATGTAAAAACTGCTTTCTTGAATGGAGATCTAAAAGAGAATGTTTTTATGTCCCAGCTTGAAGGATTTGCTGTGAAAGGACATGAACATAAAGTATGCAAACTTGTGAAATCCTTATATGGCCTCAAACAAGCACCGCGAGCTTGGTATGAAAAGCTAACTAAGCATCTTCTGAAACTCAATTTCAAACATTATGATCTTGATGATACAACTTTGTTTGTCAAGAAGGTTGGCAAAACAATTGTATATCTTGTGGTATATGTAGATGATCTTTTGATGACAAGGAACAATGAAAGCTACATTGCATCCATAAAGAAGGAATTGAGGAA
>APFE030559622.1:25702-43983 GCA_000404065.3 Pinus taeda
TGAAGGAAAAGAATTTGAGGATGCAACAAAGTATAGACAACTTGTAGGAAGTCTCAACTACCTAACTACTACCAGACCAAACATTTCGTTTGCTGTTGGAATCCTCTCCAGATTTATGCAAAAGCCTTGTGAAGGACATTGGTCTCCTGCAAAAAGAGTTCTAAAGTACTTGAAGGGAACTCAAGACTTTGGAATCAAATATACACAGGTGGGCGACTTCAGCTTGATTGGATACTCTGATTCAGACTTCGTTGGAGACAAAGAAACTGGGGTATCTACTTTAGGTTATGCTATGAGTCTTGGATCAGGAGCTGTGTCCTGGAGATCACGCAAACAATCATTTCCAGCAGATTCCGCAACAGAGGCAGAATATGTGGCAGCAGCTGAGGCAACAAAAGAAATTGTGTGGCTCAGGAAAATTCTTGAAGATTTGTAGGTAAAACAAGTACAGTCAACTCCACTCATGATTGACAATACCTCGACAATAAAGTTGGTCAAGAACCCAAAGTTCCATGATCGAATGAAGCACATCAATACTAAATATCATTTGATTCGACATCATGTTGAGGCCAAAACAATCCATCTCCGTCATTTTTCCACTAATGAGGAAATTGCAGACATCTTCACCAATGCGCTTGGAAGAGAAAAGCTTGAAAGATTTAGAACGATGCTTGGACTCACCAACATCCCTTCAGATTAAGGGGGGGAATGTTGACACCTAATCATAGGGATTGGGTGAACAACTATAATTAATGTAAATAAATAATAGAAAAGATGGAGAGTCACCGGGAGATGCACTGAACAGCCACTCCCTCCTGTATATAATAATGAACAACCTGAATGAATAACATGATTTGATTTGAGGAGTTGCCTCCTGGCCTGACAAGTATCATAAAATGACTTTATAAAAGTGAATTAAATAAGAAGGAAAAAAAGTTAATAAAGAGAGAAAAGGGAAGGTGAAGATGGAAAAACAATCCTAAACTCATTAAAGAAGGGAATTGAGGAGACTCTAATGGATTGGTGCATTGTGTGAGTTTGAAGAGAGAGCCCTTGGAGAGAGTTGGAAGAGGAATTTGAGGGCTTTGGAGCCTTAGCTTCAATAGCATTCTTCGGTGTTGCGACGATACCCGCTAGTCTGAGAGTGAAGTCACTTAGATTTCATGGTAGTGCTTCAATGGAGAACGAGATTTGCAAGAAAAACTAAGGTATCCAAGTTCTATCATTTAATTTTAGGAGCTTAGTTTGTATTTCTATATCATTTTGGCAGGTAGAAGACCTTCATGAAAGTCTGAGCACAAGCTCAAATCTGAGCCTAGGAAATCGAGCCCCTTAGCGAAGCAGAGGTCAAGTTTGTTTTTTTAAGGTGCTGTTCACTGTGTGGAGAATATCTGAAGATGCTGGTGGTTCGAGCTATCCTTTTGAGAGGCAGCTCTAATATTTAGTCACGGTTAGGAGTGTCTTTCACTTTTGTTGAGTTTCCCTTCCTCCTGGGCTGCGTGTTACTCAATGTCTTGAGCGTATGGGCTGTAAGGGATGGAGCACTGTACAAGGAGGTCGTACTTCATAATCTGGTCATGAAACGAATTCTTAAGAGGCTGTATCCTCCTGCTGTGTATGACCACGAGTTCTGGAAGCTGTATTGAGGAGGTCGAAGGTCATTTTCCATCTTTATGGTTGCTGTAGCTTCACTGTGGGACTGTGTGCTATCTCAGGGTCAATCTTTATGTGGGATGCTGTTGAAATAATGACCGCTGCCAATTGCTGTAGCTTGTTCGGCCACTATAAATTAATGCTGGAGCAGACATGATATTGCAGATTTATTTGAGGGTGTATATGCCAGATTCCCCTCTCCACTGTGTTTTATTTTACACAAACTACTAAATACCTGAAATGAATATGGGTGTATAGAGATTTCTGTGTAATTCCTAAAGTCATATCTCAATAAGAGAGTAGTTACTGACTGTCAGTGTGAATATTGGTGTCATTGATACTGGTTGAGTTCAACATAAATGTAAATCTGATATTCAGAAGCAATTTCATTAGCATCTATTTCAGTTTCCTGTTGTTTTATGTAATAAGAACCTAGGAAGGCATCTACAGCAGTTAGTAGACCAACTTTTTGATGAAAGTATTCACTGAAGTAAACTACAAAAATTCAGAAATTTACAGGGTACATCTGGGAGGTTTCCAAGGTGGGATTTACATCAGCAATATGTGTTATTTCTGAGCATAAGGTGTCATTCTAGTTGCTGGTTACAATCTGATTGTACCTTCTTATCCCAATATGCTGATGTATAAGTTGAACAAGCAAAAAATTACACCTACAGTGTCATGCCATTGAAGTGTTTGACGAAATAACACACAAAAAACATAGTAAACTCAGAAAATTCAGTGACATTGAGCAACTCCAAGGATTTGAGGTGCATAGGAGGAAGTCTCATGTGTGTAGGTTAAAGAAAGCATTATGTAGACTTAAGCAGACACCTAGAGCGTGGTACTTGAGCATTGATGGGCATCTGCTAAGCTTGTTCACCAAGAGTGAGGCAAATTCCAATGTGTACTATATACTTGTTTGTGATGATCCACTTATCTTGATACTCTATGTAGATGATCTCTCTTTGATCGGATTTGAGAAGCTGATAGAGATGTGCATAGAGGACCTTGCCTCGAAGTTTGAGATGGACATTGGGATGATACACTAGGTTTTGCGATTGGAGGTGTGGCAACAACCGGGAGAGATATTCCTTTGGCATGGCATGTATGCAGTTGATATCTTAAAGAGATCTGAGATGGAGGATTGTTGGCTTCTGTCAATACCCATGATTACCAGCTTGAGGAAGCTTAATGATTTTGAGTCTGAGTTGGTGGATCACACAATGTACTGGTAGCTGATAGAGTCCTTGATGTATTTGGTCAACACCAGGCCAGATATTTGTTTTGCTGTGAAAACCTTGAGCCAGTTTATGGTGGAGCCGAGGAGGATACATTGGGTAGCAACAAAACATGTGCTCAGGGACTTGAGAGGTACACTAGAGTATGGACTCAGGTATGTCAGGATTGGTGGAGTGTAGTTGCATGGATAGGCATATTTATATTGGGCTGAGAGTGTAGTGGAAAGGAAGAGTACTTTAGGTTGCTACTTTAGTTTGTGATCAGTGATTATCTCGTGGTTTAGCAGGAAGCAGAGTTCAGTGACATTTAGTTTAGTAGAGGCTAAATACATGGCCGCGAGTCTGGCGAGTTGTGAGGCCATATAGCTTCACAAAATGCTCACATGTTTATTTTGTCTTGAGATGGGATTCACTATGATTCATTGCGATAATTAGAGTTGTAGTAAACTCTCAGAGAATCTAATATTTGATGACATGTCCAAACACAGAGATCAAGTGCCACTTCATCAGAGACTTGGTCTAGAGGGAGGTGTTGCGAGGTTATAGTACATATCCACAAATGAGCAGGTGATAGACATTCTCATCGAGCACTTGGTGAAGGGGAAGTTTGTGTTCTACAGGGAAAAGTTGGAGGTGGTGGAGAATCCCTTCCTTGCTAAGAGGGTGTGTTGATATTCATAGCATTGGAAGGTCTTATGCACAGGCTAAGTGTCTAGCATTTATGAGAGAGTTCCCTTTAGGTGCCTTTTCAAGAGAAGCAAGCATTTTTATTTCTTTCCTAAGTTTTAACTTAGGAAAAGCACATTAATTCTGTATTGACGCCTTTTAAAATGTGCTTAACCTTTTGATTTTTCTTTCAAGAAATTTTCACAAACACTTAGAGAGAAACATTTCATCAAACACTTTGAACTTTTGAAGGAAAATGCTATGAAACTCATAGAGACATTTTTACAAACATATGGCATGCATCTTATGTAAATCCTTGCTCAACATATAAACATGTTAAATTTCTTGAACAACAATCAACATTCGGCCAACTTTTATTAAATCTTTGACAGGAAATTACATGCCAAATTACTTAATAACCTGAGAACAATCTATTGTTGCCGCCTACACACCTTAGGTCATGTGGAAGAAATCTTCAATCCATTGGGTGTGGTTTTGGGGGCGAGTCTTCGGTTGAGTTCACTGTCACTCTATATCGACTCCTCCGTTTAGTCTAACTCCTAGGGAAGCCAAGGGGGTAGGCCCTAAAAATAAACAAGGATGACTAATCTATAGCAAAACAAGAAATTATTCTAGGACTTAATTCGATTAGACAATAGTACATTAATCAACAACATATAATCTAGATGATTGACAAGCAGATAATCAAATGACAAATTTAAATAACAAGATAGACCAATGCCAAAAGTAAATGCTTGTGTTGTTGAAATAGAAACCCGGGAAAATGTAATCGTGGCCAAATGAAGTATGTTGTCAAATGTTTTGGAGAGTGCTTTGTTGAAAAATGTGCAACAAGAAATGTTAAATTTAGAATGTGCTAAAAATAGACCTGCTAAAAATAGCATGTCTAAAGATAGCATGTCTAAAAATAGCAGTTTGGCCAATGAGGTCATTGGCCACATTGGGTGAGAGGTGAAACTGCTAAAAATAGAAAGTTCTAAAAATAGCATTTCTAGGTCCCTTCCTATTTATAGCAGTCCCTAGTCTATCTATAGGAAGTAAAATTAATTTTGGTCTTAACAGCAATTGGAAATATTAATTAATTAATTCAGTTGAGTTATTAGTTAAGGAAATTCGAATTTGAAGTCTTTGTGAGCATGCACATGAGTTGTCGCACTGATTGAGGAATTTATCCTTAATTTCCTCCACTGATTGAGGGAATAAGTATGAGTTCTATAATGAAAAATTAGTTGACTAAGTTCTAACTAATCAAGTCCAGTTAGATTATTTTAACAAGTTGTTAAAATAATAAAATATAGTTTGTTAATGCTTGCATGCATGTGACAACTATTATTTTAGATAACTAAGGATTCACTCATGGATAATTGTTGCATGTTAGTTCTGTTAGAGACCCAGTTGAGATCAGATGTGGGACAGTGTACTATCAGATGCTTGACTATTTCTAGTAAGTAGTTTTTGCATGGTTGAGGAACTAATGTCCTCAAGGATTGCATAGTTGGACCATTGGTTAACTTGGTATGTTTGGAATTAATTGCATATGCTTTTGCTATTATTTCCTAAGCAAACTGTGCAAGGAAATATGGGTTGGATCATAGGTGAAGCCTTTATATACAAGGCTTGGTTGGTTCATGAGACATATCTTCATATCTTCATAGTTCATTGAGAATTGAATAGCTTGAGAGCTAATTCTTTTTGTATTGTGAAGAGGATTTTCACTTGATTGATAATACATGGTTGGGGTTTTATGGTGGTGCTTTCCCCTGGATATATCTTGTGTTATGTGTAATTATTTCTCTTGATCACTTATGCATGTTTCTACTTGATGTTGCTCATGAATTCGATTATGCTTCCACTTAATGTTTTGTAGAAGTAGAACAAGTATTATGCTTTAGGACATTGCATATATCGCTTTGTTCTACAGGAGAAATTTCTACATGCTCTTGGTAATTTTATTGTGGCTGAGTTCACTTGGAATTATTAGAGTGCAAAATGGAAAGGCAGATATGTTAATTTGCATGTGATTGCAAGAAAAGTAAGTTAATCTATAGTTTGCTTCCTTTGTAGCTTTTATCCTTTGAATGAAAAAAAATGACTTGCTTGGCAATCCAATGGGAAGAAATGTAGTTTCAAGGCATTTCCCTGATTTCACAAGTCAACAACAAATGTTTCCAAACTCACAATAAAAGTTAAAAAATTTCCCATAGTTAAACTGTCCGGCCAACACAGGCTCTATTAATTTGGCAGCTCAGTGACAAATTTGAACCATGGGACTAGATTCCTCTTTTCGAGAGGACCAATTTTGACTATTGAAGTGCTCAATTTGGATAAGGGAAAGTGTATTTTTGAATTAAAAGCCCACATGTGCATATTTGATCAGGTCCACTCTAAAGCGAATTGGACACCCTTGGAAGGCTATAAATACAAGTGAGCTCAACCTCATTTAGACATCATCATGAGGCATTCTTCTATTCTCTTTCTTGGTTTTGGCTTGCATCACGTTCACAGAGAATGGGTTCGCACGAAGGAGAAATTGCGGGGTACGAAGCTCGCATTTTTGTTTTAGGGTTTTGGACCTCAGTGGCAGGCATGACAAAGAGAGATCTCAACTGCAGTCGCTGGTTGGCTCATCTGTGCGACTAAAGTTTTTCAGTCGCACACACAACACATCCTCCATGCGACTGATATCTAGGGTTTTTGAGTCACAGTCACAGGGTTTCCAAAGGATGATTTTGACGGTAGTTACTGGCTTATAGGCTCAAGGGAGCTACTGGAAGCTCCTAGTCGCACTCATGACTCCTCCTCCATGTGACTGGGACCTAAATGTTGAAATTTCAGTTATTCGAAGCTTTCGCTCGTTGATCGCAGACAGTGACAATTCATTATAGGCTTTAGAATCAGGGTTTTGAGTATAAGCATGATAATTGATTGGGTTCATCTCATGGATATTTTTAGTTGATTTTTGCTGGATAGTTTTATGGATGGAGATATGGATCATTGTACTCTCTTTTGCTAAATCATTCAATGACAGTCTAATAAGAAGAAGAATTTGAAAGAGTTCCCCATAATTGGTTTTGCCCTGGTCTTTTGACCAATCCTGGTGTCTTTATGTGTGAGTGCTTTTCTTCTATTGTTCCTTTATGTTCCACTACATTGATGATGATACTGTTCTTTCTATATAGTTGCATGTGTTGCTGGATAATGGATGCAAATCTGAATAATTATATGATGTCATGGGGTGAAAATAAGATGGAAATGATAAAATGCAATTATCAAAGCAAAGAACAATATAGCCCTAAGAAAAATTAACATGGTATCAGAGCTAGGCTGAAAAAAATTCATGGAGATCACCCCTATGATGACACCATTGATGGAAGCAAGAGAGGTTGAAGGAGACCCAAAAGAATTCTAGGGTTTGAAGGAAACCCTAGGGAATTTGGTTTTTAGGGTTTGCTGGATATTATGAGGTCAAGGTTTGAGAGAAACCCTGGTTTGTGGCAAAGATTTTAGATATGAAATCTAGAAACCTTAGCATGGTCAATGTGAAGATGCTCAAGAACTTGTGACAGATTTGATGAAGCCCTAGATGGGATAGTTTCTATTAGGCCTAGTTGTCGATGAAGTTGATGAATATATATAGAAGGCAACAAGTGGACAATGGATAGTGATGGCTCTTGAAGGTTGGTTCAAGAGAAAGATGGTCACCTCTCATTAAAAAGCATTTTTCGATTTATGATGCTCTGTTATGACTGTACTTTTGTTTAGACTTATGGATTTGATTATTGTTTTGATTATTACTTATACTTCCTACATGTATATGTAAGTATTTGGATAACTCTAACTTCTTAATGAGATATGATAAGTGGCTCCTTCCTAAGCATCATTTGAGATGCAGGAAAGAGGGCTAGTGCAGGAAGAGAAGAACTGGCGTTGGAAAAGGTAAAGAGGCACTTGATGAAAAGGTGACAAAATGCTACAACAACCGATGTAAAATAAGAGGGTGCACAGGTATCTAAACACTACAAGGTATGTCTGGTGTTGTTTAAATGTTATGTTTTTGCTGCAATATTGATGGCAAGGTAAGCCCTAAGACACGATGAGTATATGGTTCATGCATATGGAAGTTTGATTCATGATACCTATGATGAAATGATGTACTTGGTAGTGAACAAGTATCTTATCTTTTAGACATGATGAACTTTGATTCTATGAAGCTACTTAATATTGATCTTAAATATATTGGTATACTCGATGTTTAGCTAACATCTATCATTGTGGATATCTTGATCCAATAACGAAGACTAGCACCTTGATTCTAATAGATGGTAACTTGATACTATTAATAATGTTTGTGATAAACATGGTAACCATGATGATGGAAGCGTAACAATGAGATTGTTATTCATGATTTTCGTGTTGACCGTGGTTATGTTTTGATGTGCTTAGTAATTATGGCATATGGTAAAATTGAATGCCCTGACATGATGGATTGAGTTATGTGACAAAGAAGTAATGTTGTGACTATGATTCTTGAAGTATACTCCTATTAGCTATTTGTCACTAACCCTTGATGAGAGATTGATGTCATGATGTAATGGTGAAGTAGCTGATGTTAACATGATATGACCATGATAACTATGTGATATGGTCTGACTTTATGATCTAACAGATCTGCTGATGCATGACAATATTATAGACAGGTTGATGACTTGAATGAAGATTTGTGGACATGAATAGACAAATATCTGACATTGTTGGTCTGCAACAAAGTTTTGTTCTAGGAAGAAAGAGTTTTCCTTACTCTAAGCCTCATCCGCAAGGAAGCAAGCCTAAGGGTGCGACTGAAGCCTCTCAACCACATGGAAGAAGGCCTATGGGTGCGGTTATGCTTGTAGGTCGCAAAGCTAAAGCCTTATACATAAAAATTTAAAATCAGGAATGCACCAACAATATGATAGTTTTACAGATATGGAGCAGACATCCAAATGTCTTATGAGCAAGGAAGTTTGAATGTTTGACTCACTGTAGTGTGAATATGTTGATTAAACTTGTGTTTGCAGGTGACCGAGATATGCATATCAATATGTCATTATGACTTAACCTTTGAGGCCTATGTATGAGAGTATTTAATAACAGTTGCAAGGGTTTAACTAGATTTAGCTGATTGATATAGATAAGCAGTGTTTGGAGTTTTGACATGATGCTTGATAATGATTTAGAACTTCGACTTGATGTTAATATATGTTTTGAGCTGTAGATATCACCGTGATAGCAAATTTGGGATTTGACCTGATGACTAATGATTTGATTTGACGACTGATGATTTGCCTTGATAACAATGCTATGTGGGCATAGTAACTTTCAGTGACTAATATTGGTATTCAATAATGATTTTGGATTGGCCTCATTGTCCTTAGTAGAATGGTTGAAGTATAAACAATTGTGATTAGTATGAAGTAATCTCACAAAAATGGATGGAGCTTGCATGACTTATCCTTGGTGTATGCATTTGCATCGGCAAAATATCGACGAGGGTCTAGTAAACATCGTAACGGCAATATTGCCGAAAATATCGGCAAATATCAGCGAACATAAAAAATGCATAATATATTCATTTTTTTCTTCAGATTTTTAAACATATAAAGCAATAACAACATGAAATAAACACATTGGCACATAAATATGAAGAAAACACTGATATATATGATGTAGTGGATGTAAAATAAAAATGATACATCAAAGGCGATACCAAATCTTGCTAATGCTTGATAATTGTCCAATCAAGGACTCAAATGTGGAGAACCAATACAAAATAATATCACATATATAAAAGTATCTCATCGTCATGAGTTATAAACTTATATGTAGCGAAACAACTAAAACTAGCAGCTATCTATCTGAGACCAGTGCCCTCTCCCTAGCAACTATCTATCTGAGACCAGTGTCCTCTCCCTAGTAGCTATTTTTCTGTCTTTTTCAACAATTGCTTCAAGAGCTTTTTCTGCACTAGAAACCATACAAGGCATTACATCATGTGCAGAGAGTCTAGCCAGATGGTAGTTCAATAGCATAAGCCCTCCTGATATCTTGGTCCCACACAATTTGGATGATAGATATGCCCAATTTGCCCAACCATCAGGCTCCCCATACTCCCAAAATGGGTCCAAGGCTTTTGGCATATTTGTAGTGAACTAATTCAAACCCAGGGCACAAAATAACCAAAAAATTGGCATTAAATCCCCCAACACAAAAAATAATAAGTAATAACCACCTCTTAAAAAAAAATTACTACATTATTTGCAATGTGAATGAAAAATGGCAGTAAGAGGGTGCATAAGAAAGTTGAAAAAAAATGAAGCTTGCTATCGAAATATGGAGAAAACCCTTGCATTGGCTCATGGGGATGAAAATCATAGCAAATGGAAAAAAGAACAAAAAAACAAAACGTTGGTAGGCAAAGAGGCAAACAAGCAAAACCCTAAATCTATGAAAAACTCATTAACATAGGAGTTTTTAAGAACATACCTGTTAATAGAAGAAATGAAGTTTGTCTCACTGTTCTTCAATCTTTGATCCACAAAAATTCTTACTTGGTGGTGATAATGTTTGTTTGATCGCCAATCACTCCTTGACAACCACCACAAAGCTCTTCCCCTTCCTTCTCCAACACTCAAAAACCGAAATGAGGAAAAAAAAGGCAAATTTCACTTTTCTAGCTACGGCCCAGCCGACACAACGATATTTTATATCGTCGCGCGATATTTTGCCGAGATATTGGCGATATCTCGGAAATATCGCGATATTTTTAGGAGCCAAAATATCGCGATATTTCCGATATTCGGCTATATATCGCCGATATTATCATCACTTGGTATTAATCTAATTGCGGTTGTATTTTCTAGAAGAAGAAGAGGATTAAGCATAATTGATCTTAGCCATTGATTAGCTTCTAATCTTAGCTATTGATTGTCAACGAGGAGGTTATTTAAGGAGGTTTGAGGGTCATTTGGAAAAACATACAGAGACTGAGTTCAAAAGTTCGATTTTTTGAAGCATAGCAGCGGTCAGGAGAATTTCGATAGTGAGCTTTTGTAGTGAGGGGCAAAGATAGTATCCAGAAGAGGGAAGTTTTCCTGGGCCAGAGGGTACGAGGCAAAGAGGGCAGAACGACGTCTAGAGAGAGGCAGACGCTGGCCCACATAGAGCTGATGCAGTGGCAGCGCAAGCCTTAGAAGGAGATCGAATTCTTGTTGAAGAAAACAAGTTTCAGAAGCCGGGAGCCGAGGTGTGAGACCGGGAGGCAAAGATTTGGATTTTCCAACTAGCAGAGAGTCTGGAGAAGGAGCAACATGATACCTAGTAGGGGTGACACAAGAACTGTGTGGGGCTTACGCAGTTCTGCACATAGGCTACACAGAGGCTCCAGTTCAGCGTGATCAGACTCAGATTCTCCTAGTGACAGGGTGAGAGCATTTCACCATTTGTTTTGTCCAATTTCTCTCTGTATTGGATTGCTAGTTGAGCATCCAAGGAATTGTACTCAGATTTACTACTGTATAATAATAAAACCCTCAGATTTGCTGCACTGGTTTTCCCACATTGGGTTTTTTCGGGGACGATTTGTCCAAACTTGTGTGTATTTTCTCTCTTGTTCAGTTTCTTGTTTCAGCATATTATTTAATTGGTGTAGGTTGCAGTGTATGTATTTCGATGTTTGCCGTAGGGAACTGCAAATAACTTGTTTATGTAAATCTAAAAAGTAGGAGGAATATCATTAGTGCTGCAGTAGGAATCCCTGAGTTTAAGGAATTTTCACAAGGACATACCTTTAGATTCGGGAGGCCCACCATTAAGCATATGATCAATACAGGTGGGCGAGGGACCACATCGCTGGCTCAGGTGGTAGAGTAATGGCACAACAAGCTAGCAGGACGCTGCTGGCTGTTGGTTGAGGTCCAACATGGAGAAAAATTTCTCCTGGGGATATCACCCACAAAGTGGTGGGTAACATTTGGCTCCAACTGGGATGTGATCTCTCGAAGAAGTGGATGAGGCTGCTTGAATGAGAGGTCACGAGAACTCCAACAATCTTTTGGTCACTGTAGACCTGTTATCCGCACATGTCAAAGATCAAAGCCATGGGGCAACATGTTTTTCACGGTGTCTGATGATCACCCATGCTTAATGTTAGCCCATAAATCAGCAAGAATTAAAATATGCAATTTTTTTAACCTAAATCTAATATGTCATGAGAAACATCATATGGGGTTAGTTCTAATGAGGAAAATTAACATGCAATGCATCCTACCCTAACATGCATATTGTAATGTTAATACCAAGTGTAATCATAAAGCCAATGCAACCAACATATCATCACATTATTATACATATGGCTGCCAGTATGATTACTCATGTAGCAACCGCCAAATCAAATGAGGACATAGTCACTTGGCGGATGAGGCAGGTGGGAGGCGAGAAAATATGATCTCCATTCGAGGTAGAGGGAGGTCCTAGGAGAAAGAAAACTAGTCATTCTAGAGGTCTAGGGCTCCCCTTATAGGTACAAAATGGAGGAATGAATGCTCACTCTCGAGAACTCCTCATCACTGCTTGTAATATCATGCTTTGAGCATGTGACATGGTTGTGATGAGAGGGGGACGAAGGGTGAGAGAAAGGAGTGCAACAAATAGGTCTCTCAATGTGATGGTCAAAGTGGGGAGGGGAGGTCGCGGAGTGATCATAATGATGATGGGTCAAAGGGGATAATGTATATTCAATGAAGGGTTCCTCCTTGACAACATATTCAGAAAGGGGAAAACATGCATTGTCACTGAAGGTCATATCAAAAGAGACGAGAAAATTACTTGAGGGAGACTCAAGTTGATGAACAAGAGGGGAAGGCAAAGGGGAGGGCAAAGTGTCATATTCGATAGGATTTCCTTCTCCACAATTTAGAGGCTCAAGTGATTTGAATACATAGCCATGACGTGGGTAGGTGGGAGCCTCATTGCTTTCCTCATTATTAGCATCAAAGATTGGGCTTTCGTTAAAAGGAGAATCAATCATTTCCAATTGTACTTCTTCATGCAAGGGAATATAATCATACTCTTTCCCAAAGGTATCGATGGATATGTCATCGTATGTAATGTTCAGGATAAAGGAAGAACCAATCTCAATCTCATTTTCCCTGTCAGTATCATAAATTGGAGCACAATCAAATTGGGGCCCAACAATTTCCCACTTCTCCTTTTAAATGAGGAAATAATCTCCAATGTCACTTTCCAAGGAGCTTACAGGATCACCTTCCTCAAGGTTTTTAAAAGTGGATTCTTCAGGAGTGATATCCTTGAGAAAGGTAAAGTCAGTATAGGCCCTACTTTTGATAACTTCATTCTCCTCAACAAATGTACTCTCAAAATCAACTTGTCCATCTTGCAGCCTTAACGAGGACTCATCTTCCTGCTCATCACCGAGATCCTCAAGGTCATCTTCATCTTGGTTGGTCGATAAGGAGGACCTCTCTTCTTCTCTCTTCTCTTGAAGAACAATGGCTAAGGTATTTGTTACATGATTTTGGTAGTACGCTTCCATGAAGAGAGCGTTAGTAGGGTTCTACTTATATTCACATTTCATCTTATGAAGCTTCAATTCTTCATCATATAAGCAAGAGAAAACTTCATTAGAATTATATTCCCTTACTACCTCCCTACAGACCTACTATATTCATCCATTCTTTCTTGTGTGACTTGGAGGCTCTTAAGATCCACCTCTTCGTCATCCCCAGAGGAGGTATTCCTTTTCATATTAATGAGGTTATCGAAAATATTCACGGCACAAGTTATGTGTGACAGGTCAAGGGGACGACTAGGTCCTCTTTGTAAGCACACCTTACTATGTTGAGTTGTACTTCTTGCGACCTATAAAACCCAGTGCTTCAAAAGCCGGCCGGTTGGAATTGATAACCAGTAAAACCGGCCAGTCAGCAAGGCCATCGGTCCAAACTGGCCGGTCAACAAGGCCACCGGTCCAAACCGGCTGAAAATCTCGGTCAGCCACCCCATGTTGCCATTTTTAGCCCTAACCGGTCTTAACTAGCCGGTTTAAGATGGAACCGGATGGTTTGTGGTCAAACTGGCTGATTACCTGCCACGGCCATGGAGGACCCATGCAACGATTTATCCAAGGTGGTTAGGGTGTTTTGGAGGGAAAGTAAGGGTCCTTTCCCTCCAAAAACACCCTCTCCAAGCCTTTAAGAGGCCCTTCTCCCTCTCATTTGTCTCACAAGTCTCATTTGGATTATTTGTGAGTTTGATTGGGAGCTTGGAGAGTGTTGAGTTTTTGCTGGAGTAGTGGAACAACAGAGATTTTATGCTATGTAGTAGTCATCATGCCTCCTATTGTTGCACAAAGTGTCTAGGCACCGCGACAACGCTCAAAGTAAGGGCTATCACTCTTGATCCTTACTCACTCCGTTTAGACTCTCTCCTAGGCAAGTCAAGGGGGGTAGTCCCTAAGGTAAATGGATGAGAAAACCTGTGGATCACGGGCTCTAGGAGATTTTAGTGATGGACAACTTAACGAATTTAAATGAATCTTGATTAACTTAGGTAAATAGATTAAACGCTAATGTAACCAAGACACGACCACCAACTAGAGATAACTATAGACTAGTGCCTTTAATTTGAAATAACCATAGATTAAGTAAGAAAACAAATCATCCAGAATATTTTTCCAATATGTGACGAACAGTGACAATGATGAATGATTAATATAAACGCCCAGAACTTTAACATGCAAGAGGTTTTAGATCTAAAATGATTTTCATTAATTGCCTAGATCTAGATTCAATTAGCTTTCTCTGACAACCAAATATGATTACGTTTATTGCACCTTGACCATAGAAAAATGTGCATTTAATAACACCAAGGAACTTCAAATTCAAATTTTAATTATTCCTTAGGTGATAACTAAAGAAGTAAAACAAATCAACGGGTAAAAAAAATCGAAAACCCCTTAGTTTATTTCATTTTTAATTCTCAAGTTACCAAAAATTTAAGATTTTTAATTTCTTTTTTTTAATGTTTTAATGTTTTTAAAGATTTTAATTTTATAATTTTTAAATATTGTAGATTTTTAAGCTTTTTAAGAATTTTTGAAATCATAAAACAAAATAAATACACTAAAAAAATGAAATGAGAACAATTAAAATCAAAATATAAATGGAACAAAACAAAATCAAATTTGTTGAATACAATAAAAAAGATATATATATGATATAATATATATTATATATATATATATATATACAACCCTAACTCCTAAATAAATACAAATGAAATAAAATAGAAAGAACTAACCTAACGCATATATAACATATTTAAACTAAACCTAACCCAAAAAAATAAAGAAATGAAAGCTAAGAATAAAAAATCGAATGAATTTTTTGTTTTGTTTGTTGCAGGCTCACGAGAGGAGAAATGATGACGAAGGGAGACAAGGGGTGCTGGAAGGTTTAGCTGTGTGTACAGATTTGAGGAGCTCGATGGCAAACAGACAGCGTAAGGGGAGACTGAGCGAGAAATTGCAAGTCAGTGGAGGGAGGTGAAATCGAAGGGTAGACAGAGGTGTGATGATTGCGTTGGAAAGCATTTGGAAGACTTCGGTTTGAAGATAACGCTGTTGCAGGGAAGAAGCAACAATGGAGTGGAAGGCTACGAGTGCTTGAATGCATGGGAGATGAGAGCTGGGGGTGCGGATTTGGCTGAGTGGAACGATGGAGTAAGGCAATGGCAGGAGCGTTGCATGGAGGAAGGGATGCGGGTTTACTGTGGTATTGTGGAGAGCGGATGACGAAGCCGCAGGGAGATGGTGAGGAAAGACGACTGGACAACAGACACATCCGAGGGTTTGAGGGATGGAGATGTGCGATATGGTTACCAGCGAAAGGCGAGGGTTTTGCAGCTAAAATGAGGCTTGGCAGGCAGCGTATGATTGATGAGGAGTTGATCAAATTTTGCAGCAGACTTAGGCCACAAAGACTGTAATTTTTTTTCAAAAAAATGCACAGCAAACCCTAAAACCAGGCAGCCAATCAATCTGCAAAATGGTGGCCTAGAACTTCTTTAAATCCACCAGAACCTCAATTTTTTTTAGCAATCTTAAGTAAAATTTTGAGTCAACTTGCTTCAGATTTATCAGTGAAACCTCGATGAAAATTTCTCAAGAATAAAAAATTTATGGAATCCACTTGCTTCAGATTTTTTAACGAAACCCTCACAAAATTTCCAGATCTGAAAATAAATAAGTTTAAACCCTTGGATTGCAAAATCTGGATATAATCCCTGCAAAAAATGATGCTGATGAACCCCAAAGATTGAGATTTTACCCTCCAGGGTCTAGATCTGGACTCTATGCAGATTTCTTCCTCAGATCTGTCGCTGCAAGACAATAATAAAACACCCCAACGATATATACAAAAACCCAGAAAAACCCAAGTCAGAAAACCAAAAATAATTATAGATCTGTGTACATGATTGGCAAATCTATCAGATTTGGAGAGTGTGAGTCCAACTCTGCTCTCAGATCTGATAATCTAAAGCTCTCAATAGCCAGATCTACCGATTTAGCACCAATTTTTTTTTTTTTTTTTGAAAGGAGGTACTGAGCTCAAAAGCCTTCATGCATCACCCATAAAAAATATCTTATGATAAGCCCGAGATCAAATCAAGCTGGGCTCTTCAGAAAACACAGATCAGGAGTTGGCTGGTTCAACTGAAAACTTCCCCGAACGTCCGATGATCTAAAAATCAAGATTCTCCTGCACAACTCAATTCAATCATCAACATAGAGCGAGAAAACGATAATAAAATTAAGATAAATAGAGATACATGCTATTATATTCAAAACTTAAATTATCATTCAAACCCCAACGACTCAGCAAGATACATGTACTCAAATCGCTCTTCAAAAAGCTATCATCAATGGTTAAAAAGAAATCTATGCATGAAGATGACACATTTTACAGTATTTCCACGAAGAGTAACACTAGCAAAAATTTAAACCCAATGTCTTTATTTATTGCTCATAAAAAGATTACAGGAGAGCTTTTCGCTTAGTACACGATCCACAGATCGCATGAATTGACTAACAAATGACCTCCTATTTAAAGACAAATCCTCCAATGGCTAGTTCGAGTGATCCTCATCAAAGGAATCTCGACTGTGATGAGGATTCTTTTAATCTCATCCGTCAAAATTTTAAATTATTGAGGAAATTCGAATTTTTCAATAAAATGCATTTTAATTAATTCAAAAATTAAAATTTTGAATTAATTTCCTTAAAATTTTGACTTTGACTCAACCCAGGGACCAAAGGCTTAAAATTTAGCAAAATAAGCAATTTACCTTAGTCCCTGGACTTCTTCAAATTTAATTTTTAAGGACCGATGAATTATGCTTTCGGAGAATTTAAATTTATCTAGGACCTAGAATTAATTAAATTTTTGGCTTAGGATTTTAATTAATTTTGGCCATAAATTTTAATTAATTAACCTATGAGGGGATAAATTATTTTCCCAACCTTCAAGACACTTTACATCATGATTTTTACATTTCTTACATTTCAAGGGGGAAAACCCATTTGTGATAGACCCTCACAGACTACCGAGTTCTGCGACACAAATATAATCTAGCAGATCAAACAATTTGTAATAAAATAACCTAACCAAATAGTTATGATTATTCCCAAATCACTTTTACATAGACTTGATCTAGAACACTGGGACTCCCCTAAGATCCAAGTGACGAAATCCATTCCGGCTTTGGGGCAAGGCTAAGGGAAAACTCTGCCGACCATTCGAGAATGGATCGGTGAGACAAAAAACCTCTCAGAATGTAGATCGTCACCAGAAAAGTAGGTTTACTTAGGTGATTACATACACGACACGGATCTGCTGAGATTATTTACATTATACACACGCAGACTAAGTTTATAAGATGATGATCAAGCTGATGATGATAGTCGGACGACACGAACACGTCAATCAAGCACTATCCCTTTTGCGAAAAAAGGGGGTGTACTGCTATGGGTCGTTGACACGTAGTGGTCAACACCTCCAAAAGCCAAAGATACTGCATGGGCTCATTGTGATGTGATTGATGGCAAAATGATCTGCAAATATTGCCAAAAATCCATTGAAGGAGGGGGTATTAACAGGTTCAAGCAGCACTTGCTGGGATAGGAAGCCATGTAAAGCCATGTGGAGCACCAAATTAAGTAGTAGGGGATATTAGGGCAGAATAATTTCAGAAGTTTGAGACTCAAGTCACTGAACCAATAGAGATGTTTGTGACTGTAAAGTTTGGGGGTCGAGACTCAACCAACTGAGTTGGATCATGATGACTCGTGAGAAGTTTCAAGTGATAATGTTGATCACTATTATCATATATTTAGACTTGAGTCTTGTAGTAGGCCATTGGCCCCATAGTTTGTAGGCTATTTATTGCACTCTAGAGGCCATTTAGAGCCTCATTGCTTATGTATTTTGTCGATGATATGTATTGCACTCAGTGCCATTTTGATATATTCACCCAGTGTTTCTTGGGAGCGGGGGCGAAAGCGGGGAGCAGGAGCGAAAATGAGTGCAGGAGCGACATTTTCAGAAGCTCCCGGTTTGGGAGCAAATCCCGGAGCATTTTTTATAT
>APFE030559622.1:51789-227780 GCA_000404065.3 Pinus taeda
ATCCAAGAGAGTCAGGATATCCTCCGAGCTCTCAAGGATAACATGGCTACAACACAGAACCAGCAGAAGCTGTATGCTAATAGGGGTCGGGTGGAGAGGCAGTTCGAGGCAGGGGACATGGTCTACCTACGATTAGAGCCATACCGACAATCATCACTTAAGCAAAAGGGGGCTGAGAAGCTCAAGCCTCGCTTTTATGGGCCATACAGGGTGATACGCAGGATTAGACAGGTTGCATATGAGTTGGAGCTGCCTCAAGGCAGCAAGATTCATTGTATCATGCCTGAAGAATGCATTAGGGCAGTAGGTGACCATGACCGATGAGCTACCACCCATGGATGATGAGGGGCATTTAGTATTGCAGCTGGAAGCTATCATTGACGCTAGGGAGAGGCAGCTGCGGAGCAGGACGGTCCGGGAATTCTTGGTGAGGTGGAAGAATTTGCCGGATGAGGATGCCACTTGGGAGAGTGAGAAGATCTTACAACATCCATCACTTCAGTTGCTTGAGGACAAGCAACATTTTGCCGGGGGAGACTGTAATATTCCTAATTAGCTATGGCTAATTGGAATATTCGATTTTGTTCAATTTTTGCCTTCTATAGTTATTTGTAATCAAAAAGTGAGGAAGGGGGAACATAATTCACTTTAGAATAAAAAGTCACTTCTTAGGTAGCACAACGTTGTGACTTAAAGGGGAGGCAAAGGGGCCATAGGGGGATGCAGAAATGGAGCCCACGCAGACACATGGAGGAATTGCGTAGGAGGAAAAGAACATGTGGCAAGAGGGAATCACGTAGGAGGAAGTGAGCCTAGGGATTGTGAGAGGCAAAGGCTATAAAATAGATAGGAACCCCCTCATTTTGGATCATTTAGTTATGTGCATTTGGAGCTAGTTGTTCGACTTCTGAGCACTCTGGCTGTTTAGCTAGTCTGCAGCATTGTTTAGTGCATTGAGTGTTTTCGTTCAGAGATCTCACCCTTAGCCCCGGGGGACTTCGAGTGCCTACTCGGGCAAGGTATTTCCATTGGTGTTTCAATAGTAGTTTCACCAGCATTCTAGCAGTAGTTTTAGCAGCGTTTTGGAAGACTGTGCAACACTGGGAGAGGGACACAGTTCATTCTGGCAGCTGTTGGGGATTGGGGTTTGCAGGAGGATTTGTGCTGTATGAGTGAGCAGGGGACCAACCCTTGCCTATTGGTGGATTTTGGTAGAGTTTTCAGGTGGAGTTCCAGGCAGAGTTTAGAGGGGTTTTCAGAGGCAGTGCAGAGCTTTGGAGGAATTGCGCAGATCCCCAAGAGGGTTATTTTTCGGGGGTCGGCGATTTCTGGAAAGCTTTCTGAGTTTTTCTGGGTTTCTTGAGTAGAGCCCGAATCCAGAGTTTCAGCCTTTTCCGAGGGGAGCAGCCCCAAATCATCATCTGTTTCCTAGCAGCAATAGCAGCATAACAACAACATCCACGCAGAGAGGCCATTCTTGTCATTCTGAGAGTATTTCTTCACTTGCCTAGTGCAAGTCGAGGTGCCATTTGTCTAATCATTTCTTGTACTCATTTTATTGCTCAGAGTAATAAAATGGCTTAGCATTTTTCTCGCTGCATTTCTTGTATCTGCTTATATTTCCGGGTTACATTATTATATGCTGTTCCACTGTTATTTTATCACTTCTGGATTATTATACCATTGCACATATTTGGTTGGAGTTTTTGCTGAGGTTTGTGTTTTATTGTGGGTTAGGAATATTATAGATGGAAGGAGTCCTGGTAGTGTAGGGATCACTTGTGAAGTATATGTCAATGGATAGGTGGAAATTGACCCTGGAAAACCTATCCCAAGGATGGAGTGAAGAATGGAACTTGTTTGCTCTTTAAGGAAGGGACTTGGTCCTCCAGGGGTAAGGGGTGAGGATTGGTGGGTTTGGGGAGAAGGAACAGGCTTATAGATGAGGTTTGCAATGCCTATAATCCTTGGGAAACTTGGATTCCCAAATAGTCCTTGACAAATAATCTTTATTGAGAAGTGGGACCACACAGGGCCAAGTGAACACAGTTCAGGTTCCTATCTTGGACAAGGTGAAAGGAAAGGTACTGTTGTCGCACATATTGTCTGGGCAGTGCGACAACGCTCACACCGGGGGCTGTCACCCTGATCTCCGATCCCTCCGTTTAAGCTGTCTATCGAGGCTAAGGGGGGTAGACGCTATGGGATAAAGGAAGACCAACTGTGGACCAGTTGGGTTGGGAGACACAACACCTAATTGATTTTAAGAATTAATGTACTAGTGCCTTATGGAGTTAATGATTAAATGATTATTTATTAAATATTGCAGAAATATGAACCATGTAAAACAATCATTTATCATCAAATATCCCAAGCAATACAAGCTATTCAATAAACTCACAATGCTTGAATAATGATCCAACAATTAAATTTCTAAAGATTAAATGCTTTAAACGACCACGAAATTTAAATACTAACCAGATTTAAATTGTTAATATCCAGATATAAACATTTAAGCACATTTAACTCTACCGCAACAGAAAAAGACTTTTAAAGAAATTTCCAATTTTTATTTGTCTCTCTTTTTTTTTTTTTTTTTTCTTTCAGAATTTTTAATTTTTAATTATTTTTATATTTTTATAAATTCTAAGATTAAAACAAAACTAAAGTCTAAATGAATAAAACTTAAATCTAAAAATAAAAATAAAAATCTAAACTATAAAACAAAATAAAAAGCCTAAAGATTTACTTTTTTGTGTTTTTTAGGGATTTTATTATTATATTATTATTTTTTATATATATAATATATTTTTTCAAAATTTAAACTTAAATAAGTCTAAATAAAAGAATGAACCAAAACATTAAAACTAAAACCTTTTTGATTTTTTATCTTTATTTTATTTCTATTATGATTTTAATATTTTTTATTTAAAATGAAACAAAACTTAAAATCTAAATAAAATCTAATTTAAAACAAATGAAAATCGATTTTTATATTTTTTATAAAGATCAAAACTTAAAATAAAAATAAAACTAAAATCTAAAACTAACAATAATCTAATTCTAGAAAACCTAAAACTAACCAATGCATAAATAAAAAAGAGAACAAAGAAGAACTTACGCATATCAAATTTTTTTGTTTTTTGTTTTTGCTGTTGTAATATGCAGGTTTGTGGTGGGGTGCTTGATGATGGCAGAGAGAGGGAGGAATAATACGCAGGTGATGGAGTTGGCTACGTGGAGCAAAAACTTGATGAATGGATTTGATGGTAGGGGCAGCGTGAGAAAGGAGCAGATGAGGAAGGGTGTGAGGAGTAGGAGGGTAACGAAAAATGCGTGGATATATGTTTGTTGATGAGAAAGCTTTGCGCAGGGAGCTGAACACTGCACTCAGGGATGGTAGCGTGGAAGGAAGGATAGTGAGGGAGAAGGCTGTAGCGTTTGGTTGTGTGATGGAAGCTGTAGGAGCGAGATGCAGGTTGAGGAAAAACATAGGTTGGGTAGTGAGAAAAACAGTGGGCAGCGTGGAGATTTTTTGAAAATCTTTGCTAGTGAAAATGGTAACAGCGTGGATTTCTTTTGCAGGTTTTGGAGTGAAGGCAGCGTGAATAGGAAGAACTGAAACAACGATGGCAGGTGGCATGAAGAAATTCTCCAAAAAATCTGTGAACCCTTATAAAAATTTCAAAATTTTTTTGCAGCAATAAAACGCCAAGTAGCAGTGAAAAATGAAAACGCAGTAGCAAACCTGTAATCCAGAAATTTAATCAAAATTTTAAATCTTTCCTGCTCCAGATTGCCTGATGGACACCCTGAAATTTTTTTCAAAATCTGTACTTGCAACCTGCAATTGCAAAAAAACAGAACACCCAAAAATAATATTTTCAAGGATTAAACCTAAAAAAGAAACCCAAAAACCAGCTAAAGAAATACAATATTTACAATTTGAAGGCTCGAGGTAGCCAGATTTATCGCTATGCCACAATATCTTCAGAATTTAAATTTAACGTGAGATGCTTTAGAAAACCCTTCATGCATTCATAATTTTTTTTTTAAATGATAAGCCCGGGATTAAAACTGGCAGGGCTCTTTTAGAAAACGCAATCCAGGAGTTCGCTGGTTCAACCGAGAACTTCCCTGAACGCCCGATAATCTAAAAAAAAAGGATTTCCTGCACAGCTTAAAATCAACCATTAACATAGAGGGAGAAAACAATAGTGAATTCAGATCAAATGGAGATACCTGCCATTATATTTCAGAAGTTAAACTATCATTCAAACCCCAGAGATCAAATAAGATACCTGTGCCTAAAGCAATCTTCATCAAGCTATCATCAATAGCTAAAACTAAATTTATGCAGAAAAATAAAACATCTTACAACGTTTCTAGAAGAGTAACACCAGCAAGATTTTCAACCCCAAAGTCTTTCTTTATTGCACAAAAAATGACGACAAGAGAGCTTTCTTTAGCACACAACTCTAAGATCGAATGATCTCAAATGACCTTTGACACCCTATTTAAAGGAAAAATTCCCAACGGCTAGTTCCAGTGATTCATGTCAAACTAATCTCGACCGTCGATGAGGATCAAAATCCCTTTCAATCTTATCTGTCGAAATTTTAAATGCATTTTAATATATTAAAAACTAAAATTTTGCATTTATTTTCTCAAAATTTTGACTTATTTTATTTATTTTTTTTCATATTTATTATTATTTTTTTTTTTTAATTTATTTATTTTATTTATTTTTTTTATAGTTATTTTTTAATTTTAATTTTTTTTATTATTTTAATTTTTATTTTTGGATCCTCGAATTTAGCCTTTGGAAAAATCACCTAGGACCTAGGACTTAGGACTTACGAGGGGATAAAAATTTTCGAACCCTCAAGATACTTTACATCATGACTTTTACAATTTTACATCTCAAGGGGGAAACCCATTTGACATAGACCTTCATAGACCACCCAGTTCTGCGACACAAATATAATCTAGCAGATCAAGCAATTTGTAATAACCTAACCAAGTAGTTAGAATTATTTCCAAATTACTTTTACATAGACTCGAAGCACACTAGGATTCTCCTAAGATTCTAATGACAAAATTCATTCCGACTTTGGGGTTACGCTGAAAGAAAACTCTGCCGATCATGGATCGGTGAGACAAAACACCTTTCAGAACGTAGATTATCACTAGAAAATTAGGTTTGCCTAGGCAATTTACATACATGACTCAGATCTACTAAGATTATTTACAATTTACACATGCAGATTGGGTTTACAACATAACATGATCGGGTCAATGATGACAGTCAAATGGCACGGACATGTCGATCCAGTGCTGCCCCTTTTTTTGGCGAAAAAGGCAGTGTATTGCTATGGGTAGTTGACACGTGGTGGTCAACAGGACCAAACAAAAATATTTACTTCAAAAGGTTGAATTGATCCTGTTGAAGTCTAGCATTAGGGATGCCTAAGAAAAATTCAATCCTAGAGCTAGGGCTTGGGATTCCCGAAGGTTCCACCATTAGAATTGCCTCAAGTTTGGAGGTGAGGGAAGGGACCCACCAATGCAATAGCTTGTAGGATATCAAAATTTTTCCTTGTGTCAATTCTCGAGAAATTGATGCCCTAGGTGACCTAATGGGGCTAGACCTAGTGAAAAAAGGGAAAAGGGTAAAAAGAGGGTTAAAATGATCACCCTTTTTGAGGGATTAGTGCTTAAGTCACTTGGGGATATGGAGTCAAGGATGATGATGAGTAGGAACTTGGTTTCTTGATCAAGGAGATTCGGAAAGTCAACTTCATCCAATGTTGAGAGAAAGAAAAGAAAAGTGACCTTCAAGCATTTATACTTCAAAGCAAATGAGGCAAGCTTATTGAGACAAATAATCTCCAGGACATTTCATTCATATAACATTGGCCTATACATTAAATTAACTAAAACCAATGTTGCAGTAATCGTTATCGGGATATTAAAAATTGGAAAAAATCGTAAAATCTGGGAAAAAATCGGGAAAAAATCGTAAAATACAAAAATATTCATATTTTTTCAATTTTTTTAATAACTAAAGCATCTACAACATAAAATAAATACATTGACACATAAATATTATAAAAGAACTAATATATAAGATGTGTAATATCATTTCTAGTGTTACATCACACATAACAGTGAATCATGTCCTGAATAGTAAGTCCTGACTCTTGAGTCCCAAGGCAACCTCAAAATATCAACAAAAAATATATTAATCTATCTCATATCATGAGTCATAATGTCATATACAATGAAATGAACCAAATAACTAAAGTCTAATACTACTGATTTCCTCTGCCCCTCTAGATGTAGATGTTGGTAGAGTTGGCAGTGGACTCTGCTGTGCTTTAGAGGTTGGTTGCTGAAGAACTAGGAGCTATAGGAGGTAGACCACGTCCTCTACTGGTGACAGGGGTAGCTTGGGTAGGTTGTGTCACCTCCTCCTCCTTATAAATATATATATTTTTCCGCGATTTTTTTCCAAAAAATTGCTGGAAAAAAAAAGTTCGTATTTATTGGGCGATATTATCGTTGGATTTAAAAAACCACGATTTTACAATAAAATCACGATTTTATTCCGAGTACTGCAACATTGGCTAAAACATGCTTAATTCCACATTTCAATTATGTAGCAACTAGCCCTAATTTTAGCAGTATGCAGCAACAAGAATAAAAACATCAAAATTTACTTACAACGTTATAGAATATATGCAACCAACATTTCATTTGCAAGACAAAGCTCCAAGACAAGAAAAATAGGCCAAATCCATACGTCAAAATTCATCCATCTCCAAAAAATATCCTCCAAAGAAAAAATGTGAAGTTCTCTATGATTAGAGAGATCCCAAGTCAAGTGATGATCCAAATGAATGTATCTAACATCAATATATAGCCTCCTAAGGAGTTCGAATTAGCCTATGGGCCTACATTAGCCGCTAATGATAAAATAATGTGCAAATAAAACCCCTATTGGTGACAAGCCCACCAAACTAGCTCACAAGTGGAAAAATAAGCCTCACAAGGGGCCAAATAATAATATGTACATGTCATGGGGCCCTCCTAAGTCCTAGTAATGTCTTGAAGTGCCATATTGAGGAATAAACTCCTTGGAATATGATGGAGAAGTGGGTGGCCCCTTGTTCTCCAAATAGTAGACCTATGGTGCTCCCAGTGGGTCTGAAGGCACATAAATGATCCCATGGGCCTCCATATGAATTGGAGATGCCTATAGATCCTCTGCAAGGGCCCGAGTGGTGGAATGAATGCTACCATGACATTGTACAAGTCCTAGGACACTTGCCAAGAGTGTGGAGCTCATGTGGGAGCTTGTTGGGCATAATGTACCAAGCATATTACCATCATCCCGAAAGTGGATTGCTAGTAATCTTTGAGCATTGATGAAGATCCTTGAAGTGTTGTTTGTTGCTGTGGAGGCGAATGGCTCTCTATGCACACCCTATATGTGCCAATGTAGATCTCTGGGGTTTAGGATCCCGTATAGGGAGACCAAACCCAAATGGAAACCACCTGTAATCCCGCATAAGATATAATACGTCCCCTAGGCTTCCAGTACAACGAGTTATTAAAATAATCGGGTAAAAGAGTTTACAAATCATTGATAACAAAGTGGGCACTTCATAATGGCATGCTCTACCGTCATAGGCTTTGGCCTGTGCTAGTGTCCCCAAGCTCCAAAGGGAGTTAGACAAGTACCTTATTAGGTGGTTTCAACCCTTAAAGGGGATGGTATGTCCAAGGTACATCCCTCTAATGGTGGTGGCAAGTGATAAATATGTGGAATGGAATAGGGATTGAGAGGGGGTAACCTTGGGCCACATATTGGGGCATAGGGATAGTTGGATAAGTTGAAGCCCACATCTGGGTATGTAATGTGTGGGAGGGAGCAATTGTGGTACACGAGGTGCCCCGACCTTGATTTTTCCACCCTTCTTTATATGCCTTTTGTCTTTTATGAATTTTCTTTCATTAACTGCTTGGGGCTTAAAGGACAAGAGCATGACGTGTAAGATATAGCAGTGATTACCCCCTTTTAGGTAGGGCGGTTCATTGCCCTCTAGCGATTGGGACAATCATGGGTTCCTGAATGATAAAGGAGGGTCATCTAGGGCCTATGGAACTAGGGCGATGACCATGGATTGGGGTAGAGCTCATGTATTGGCTTTTGCTCAGGTGCTAATTTTTTTTGGCGCGGCCATCTTTTTATATTTTGTGGTACAATTTTATGTTAAATGTGCCCAAGATGATTTTTTCTTTTTCTTGCTTCAACCTCCAGGGCATCATTCTAGGCTTGACCCAAGATGGGGGCAAGGGGATAGGGAGCCTGGCCCTATGTGGACCTAGAATGGAAATGTGGACCCAGGTGGGAGAAATGATGAATGAGAGTATAATGAATGGAAATGGAGTAATATATGTGGATAAAGGAGCGGGACCACACACCCAAAGTTAGGTTTTCCCAAGTAGTACCACCCTCGAACTAAATGGTCGATAAGGGAGATCCCATAGGACTAAGATCCAAGGGTAACATCCAAAAGAGATCAAGGGGACAAGAGCACAAACTAAGCCCACCCTTTTTGCCAAATCCCCCCATCAATCCGTACCCAAAAGTATCCATGAGAAGTAAACCTAATACTCAATTACCAAATGTCAGGGCATACCTTTAGATTTGGGTGGCTCACCTTCAATCATACGATCAATATAGGTGGGTGAGGAAATACATGGCTAGCTCAGGTTGTAGAGAAATCACACAACGAGCTAGTAGAAGGTTGCAAGGGGTTGTTGGCTGCCGATTGAGGTCCATCATGGAAAAAAAATTCTCCTAGTCTATTACCCACGAAGTGGTGGGTAACAGGTATGAAGGTAAATTGGGTACTTTGAATTAGAAAATGAGTACCCCCAAGGCATATGACCTCTCCTAGTTCCATTTCTTCAATTATTACATAAATTTTACCAGGAAAATCCCTTTTTGCGGGAATTTTTAATTATAAAAAAAGTCCTTGAAAAATCTAATGCAATTCTGTAAGACTCTTGATAATGAGTAGCATGGTAATATACATTGACTCTATACTTAGACAACACCACTAAGGCCTAGCCATTAGGACATACTCCAACTTTGGAGGTATGAGTGATAAAACTTAATAAATTATTAATCATTAATAAGCAAAACATAATTAACCAAGTGAAAAAAACACTAGAGTATCTTCTCTAATAACTAAGTCCTATGGAGCTAAGTCTTTTACGTAAGTTCATCATCCTAATATCATTTATCATGGGGGTACAAAAGTTGCATAGAGAAGAAAAAACATAAGAAATGACAAAATTGTCTTGCAAGGCTTTCTGAACTTGAAATTTTTTAACAAGTTTTTTGTTTGACCTTGGTGGCTTATTGCAAGTCCTTCCTGGTACGTTTTCGGAGGTAACACAATCATGGCACTGTTTTGACAATTTGTATGTCTGTAGGAATCTTGATTCCTTTAGATGGCTTGGACCTCATAATTCTTCTGATTTCTACCTCCCTAGAGGATAGGAAATGGTCTTCTAAACCTGATAAGACTGCTGCAAGATTAGTGCTATAGGTGGCTTGAGTTTGTCTTGTCAAAAGGGGTGTTTGGACTTGGTTAAATTGTACTCCTAACCACCTTCATAAATCAATTTTTATAGTCAGTGATGAATTGGCAAGACATCTCCTCAACCCTTAATGAATATGTAGCCTCTTTACTAGAGTAATTCAACTTCTAAGAAAGATAGAATTGGTCTCATTATGTTAATTTTAGATAACAATGGTATGTTCTATGCTTGAGCACAATTTACTTCAATGTTCCTTATCAGCCCAAAGACAATTTCCAATTATGTTCAGTAGCAATCACATTAACTTATACACATTGATAGTAAATGCAGATAGAACATAAAACATATGCAGAAGACAAGCTAAGACAAGAGGACACAAGATGTGGAAGATGCTAGGGACAAACCCCAATGTGGGGAAACCCTTTGATCAACTCTTCTTATTATTCTTCAATAGTTGAGTAGAGAGAGAGTACAAATATTAGAAATACAAGGCCAATTTTTTTTTGCCAATTCAGCAGTCAATGCAACCCTTACTAGAAAGTCAATAGTGGTCAAAGCTGCCCCAAAACGTCCTCCAAGTAGCTCAGTCAATAGTAGAAGAATGTGGCCTACCAAGGGAGTCCAAGTCAACCTAAACTTGCTCGGTCAACCCAGTGAAGATCTGCTGTAATTATGCGGTCAAACTAGAAAGTCAATGTAGTAGTCAATTTGGTCAAACGTCCCTAACCACCTCGAAATCTGTGCCAAATAATGCACCCTGCAGAGGTCGAAATTTTGCCCACAAAATAGATGTCAACACTGGTCAAATACTCCAAGTCAATACTGGTGAACGCATGCCCTAATCTCCGAATTTTTCAGCCTCCAAAGCTAGTCCAGAATCGTCCTTTTCCACACGTGCGAATTAGAGAGCCTCCAAGTTGTATGGACCAATCAAGAGAGGAGAGAGAAGATGTGATGAGATGAGATGTCCAAATGAGAGAAAGGTCACTCCTATTTATACACTTCGTTGAGGGTGAGGAGACACATCCGTTGGGCTTCATGAGCCTACATTTGTCTGAGGCCGACCTTGACAATTCGTCCATGAGAAATAATAGATTCAAAATTCCATTTCTGCTTGTCAGAATGAGATGACCTTTATATCAAAATTGTACCTATCGAAAAGAGGAAACCAACACAATAATCATCTCCATCATATGAGCTTTCCTAAGGTGGAAGCTGGCCCTAGTTTCCAATTTTAACACTCCCCTCTCAACTTGGGAGAATTCCACCTGCCAATCCATCATCATGCCAACCTATCATTCTGTACTGTCCCTACCATCACTGACCTGTACTGCTCTCCTCTGCTTTGCTGTACCATGAAGTAATAATGAAGAAGTGATCAAAAGCGAGACATAAGATCATATCACTCTCCACTGACAAAAGTCAATCATTGATCCCAGATCAAGTTGTTGAACACCATGCATCCTAGTCATGGGGAGTATGACAATACACAATGCATCCATCAGTAGTGCTATGGTCCTAAACATCTTTTCCCAACTCATTGGCCAGATGAGAGGTATGTCCCATGAGTCTTGGATTCTATGGGTAGGATGTGTGCCGGGGCATCAACAGTAGAAGGTGAACCACTTATCTTGCTCATATGCCATAGGAGAAGGTGAACCACTCATCCTATGCATATGTTAGTGATATGGGAAGATGAACCACTCAGCCTACATGCATGTGTTTGGGTAGGGGAAGATGAACCACTCATCCCACACACATGTCAACCATAATGGGGTATCACAGGGGAAGGTGAACCACTCACCCTGTATACAACACACTACTAGGGGAAGGTGAACCACTCACCCTGTATACAACACACTACTAGGGGAAGGTGAACCACTCACCCTATGGCCGCTCATAGCTCCAAGAAGTATGCCAAGCCCCTAGGAGCTCCTAGAGCTCTGTGTCGAACTCATATGGGACCCTCATAGGAGGGTCATTTCATGACTCCAAGTCTCTCTTGGAAGGTTAAGAATTCGACCTTCCCCAAAGGCTTCATGAGGATGTGTGCAACCTGCTCATCTATTCTAATATGTTGGAGCCTTATTGCTCCCCGTTGTACCATATCCCGGATAAAGTGGTATCTGATATCAATGTGCTTGGAGCGGTCGTGGAACACAAGATTCTCTGATAGGCAAATCCCACTATAGTTTTCACAGAAGATCATGGTGGTATCTATCACGTGCTCAAATAGCTCATTGAAGAGCTTCCTCAACCAAACTAATTCACAACAGTCCATACTCGCAACAATGTATTCAGCCTCGACAGTGCTTAGTGCAACCGATTTCTGCTTCCTGCTCATCCAAGATATTGAAGCAGACCCCAAAGAGAAACAACACCCAGACGTGCTCTTATGATCCACCACACTGCCAACCCAGTCAACATTTTTATATCCATGTACCCTCAAATTCCCGACAGTGTATCTCAGCCCATAGTGGATTGTGCCTCGGAGATATCTCAAGAGATTCTTGGCAGCAATCCAATGAATGTGATGAGGCTCGACCATATATTGACTCAACATGTTCACAACAAAGCATATGTCAAGACGAGAGTTGACCAAAAACATCAGGGCCACCACAAGTTGACAATACTTGGTAGGGTTCGCCAATCCAGGCCCAGCAACACCTCCACACAACTTCTTAAAGTTGAGTTCCATCAGAGTAGTCACGGACTTGAAGTCCACCATCCCACATCTCTCAAGTAGCTTCACAATGAGAAAGGAAAATCTCACCTGGCTTTTGCCAGACCTCCAACCTTAGGAAATAATGCATCAGTCCTAGGTCCTTCATCTCGAGGTCGGAAGCTAACTCCCTCTTGCATTGATGAATGAGAGGGTCATCACTTGTCAGAAAGAGATCATCCACATAAAGGACCAAAATGAGAGGTCTGTCCTTTTCAACCTTGAAGTATAGGTTTGGGTCAACATTGCTCATTGCAAATCCCAACTTCATAAGATAGCTATCGATTCTCTTAGCTATTGATTCTCTCATACCAAGCCCTAGGGGTTTGCTTCAACCCATAGAGGGCTTTCTTCAACCTGCATACATGTATCTCACGACCTTGAACCTCAAACCCCTCGGGTTGTTCCACATACACGTCTTCCTTAAGCGAACCATGCAAGAAGGCAATTTTGACATCCATCTGGTGTAGGTTCCATCCTTGCGAGGCAACAAGGGCTATAATCGAACGGATGGTGGTATATCGGGCAATTGCTAAAAATATCTCATTGTAGTCTACTCCTTCCTTTTGAGAGAAGCCTCAAGCTGCAAATTTGGCCTTGAACATCTCAACACTTCCATCAACTTGATGTTTGATCTTGTAGAGCCATTTCGAAGTGACCGCTGACTTGTCATTGGGTCTAGGAACCACATCCTAGACATCGTTCTTCATGATCAACTCATATTCCTCGTTTATCGCATCCTTCCAAACTTCTTGTTTCACGACACCTTTGAATGTACAAGGCTCAGATTGTACAATGGTACTCATGGCAGCTAAGTACCCTTGGTACCTATTCAGCTTCTTGCTTTCACGAAATGTCCCCCTTGGTGCAATATGTTTCTCAACATCTTCAGGAGTATCTTTGAGCCACAAAGGCCTTTTTCTTGAAGGAGAGAGGGCTCACTAGGAGGTGGATTAATGGGATCCATCAGATCAACATTGGGCATCGGTTCATTAGATGAAGGTTCATCCTGCTTATCTGCATCAACATCATCATTGTCCTTCCTGTTGAAGAATCTAGGGCATTTTAGGTTAATAAGATTCTTCTTGCCATGATAACTATTTGTCAGGTATTTTAACTTTTTCTTCTTAGCACAATCTTCACTTGTTATTATTAGAGTGTGTCTTCTTAGTTCATCAAATAACTACCAATACAAAAGAGACAAGAACACAAGATGTTGGCTTTCTGCCAGGGCCAAAACCTCTCACTCTTAGAGAGGGAAACCTGCACAAAATTCTTCTTATAGAGATTCTAATTGACGAATACCAAGACCATGACCCTTGACCTAATAGCTACTCCAATACCAAGACACCAATCCTCTTCTTTGTCATTGCTGAGATCACCATTAATGCTACTGAAGTCATCATTGCTGCAACACAGAGATATCACTACTGCACCATCGAGATCATTACTGTCGCACCCTCACTGAGATCTTCACCATAACAACTAGATCTCTCTCTCTCTCTCTCTCTCTCTCTCTATATATTTATATTATATATATATATATATATATGAAGAGTTGCACTTAGATTTTACCGAGATAATGATCTTCTCCATCAAGGTCATGGACACCATGATTACATCTATGCCGAGATCATGACTTCATCTAGAATGTAGGCCGAGACAGAGAGTGTTTTCATTGAGATCACTGAGATCTTCATCATCATAATTATGTCGATATTATGACCGTGTTTTCTCCCGCACCAAAGAGGTTGAGACTGTAATTATTAAGACAGTGTGGAGGCCGAGAACTTCATCTTTTAGTACCCATTCGAAAAACAAAGATCACTGAGATTGTGAGTTCTCTAGACTGTACTCACTGTAATTATCCACGAGATTTTAGAGGCATCTGAGTTCTGTACCTTAGTGTACCCATCGAAAATACTATACCTCTGTACTAATCCAAAATTTCAGAGGATCCGTGTTCTGTACCTTCTCCTTTTGTGCAAACCCTAGCTGGGTATTTATAGTAATTTGTCCTCCATAAATTAGTTGACTTATGTTCATGAGGAGATGTGTCATTTCATGTGAGCCGGCATGAGTGTACTTAATTCATTTTGCAAGCCGACATCAAGAGGACTGTGCTTGTCTTTTTGGAGGGCTTTTCTAGGCACTAGGTTGACTCGTTTATATTTTACATATGCTCAAGAAGAGCTCTTCATACATGACATTGACTCTTTGACTCAATAATAAATCCCAAGGCTCTCAATGGGAGTCACTAACAAATAGACCTCTTGCTCATGAAACCCATGTAGCAAGGCATACAAAAATAATTTTATTTCTTTTATTTCATCATTTATAAAGATCATGTCATTATGAAGACCAAATCTAGTTACACTTTCTTCAACACTCCCTCTTAACTAGGGAGGTATTCATAATGGTACTTAGTCATTCTCAATCTGAAGAATTTCTCATAAGAAGAATTGGATTGGTAACCCATCTGTATAGTATCATAGTAACCAACTTGTTTCCACAACAAGGCCTTGATTGACAGCTCTATCTCTCATAAAGCACAATGTTGGCGAGACCAATGTCTATAGACACCTTCATCATTGTCTCTCAAGGTACATACCCACCGGGTGTTCACAGAGTATGACCTTCTAGGACTATTCTTATCTTGGGTTCCCAACCCTCAAAGAATATCGGTCCTCTTGCCTACTCTTTTCTTGGATGCCCTACACATCCTCAAAGAGCATCGGATGCTAGATGATTATCCAATCCTTCCATTCTTTCTTCCTAGGTGAAGACAAGAATGTTGTGTCTATCTCTCCCTCTTCACTAGGGAAGATATGCCCATTCCTGTAAAGGAATGTGCCCAAGTTCCCTCTGACCAAGAACTTGCCCAAGCTCTCTCCCAATTAGGGACTTGTCAAATATCCCTCTTAATTAGGGATTCTCCTTTTCATTAGTAGCTTCTTCTTTGTGGGTCCTCTAGCTGCTTGATCAATTTCTTTCCTTGATGTCATGAAATTCAATTGAGCTTCTTCCTTGTAGGGCATTAGCCATCAATCACTTTCCTTCTTGGTTGGTCATGTCATTCCTTTCTTCATGGAAAGTGGCCTTCTTGATACATGTTTGGAACCATCGTCATATGGCTACTTCTTCCTCATCATGTTTCTTTCAGGAATTTCCATCTACCACATGAAAGCTAGTTGTACTTGTACTTACAACTCTTGTTCCAGTAGCCCTGCATGAACTCATCCAGATATTATTCAAGAAATCAAAACAAAACATTAAATCAAATAGTGCTTTACGAGATGGCTCTTCATCATGACATCTTCCTGTAGGTATAAAGTTTAAACATCCTGCATACATGTCGACACATTCCCCAACGATATCCATAGTCAAGGGTCTCCATCTTTTTCAGACTTTCATCAGAGTCTTCATATCTTTTCGGGAGATTTCCTAGTCAAATCTTCTTGGTCTTTTGGATGTTGATTGCCTTCATCATGGTTGCATATATCTCGATTTCTTCCTTCCTCTCACATTCCATTTCCAGGAGATAATAATTGTAGTCAACCACGTCATACTTCAGATGAGGACATATTATGTTGATTATAGTGTGACTTATGCCTTTCTACATCTTTTCAGAGGAGGAGATCCGTTTCCCTTGATCATGCTTCTGAAGATAGAAGTAATGATCCATGTTACCTGCAACCATACGACATTACATTATAATATTAAACACAAGCATACATACCTCATTTTACCTTTAGGTCATCTAGGCTTCTTTCAACATCTTCCTTGATTGAAAAGATCTTCAATCCCTTGATCTGCTTTATTTCTCATGTCATCATATAATCATCCTATGAATTCCATAAGATGGAGTTCCTGATGAAACACTTGCTTCTTCTCTAGATTAGTGAACCCTCCGATGAGGATTCCATGAGAGAACCTTGAGGATCTTGCATATCCCCATTTGGCAGATGTTTCCTTTTTGACTTGATGTATGATGAGCCTTGTCCTAGATGACTTCCTCCTTTCCTTCAATGTTCCATGAGGTTCCCAAGAGCTACATCCTTCATGTTTGACTGCCATGGATTTTGTCCTTCATGATTCCCATGGTGCGTGAAAATTTCTAAATATAAATCCAATTGCAGTGATTAATATTATTTCTTCTACTTATTATCTCAGAAATAAGTTATTCACAGTGTTCTTACGACAAATATCGAAATATATTATACTGTAGCCTTCACAATTAAAATATTGCAGAAAGTAAATGTAAAGAAAAATATTGGCACAAATACAATCATAGTGACAATTTTTTTTGGACAATGGTCCTTGGAAAAACCCAACGTGGGAAAACCGGTGCAACATAGGAGGGTTTCTTTTTTATTCTTCAACAAAATCTCATGTACAAGTTACAACCAACAAAACAAAAGTGAGAAAATTTACAAACGCTTCCTGACAAATCTCTGATCTAGGAGAATTACTCCTCTTCCCTTTGATTCCTTCAGCGTCCCTTTGCATCAATTTTCCCATGTTAGCCCAGCATCAATCTCCCCACGTAGTCCCAACGTCAACCTGCCTTTGCGCTACCTCCTTCTGCGTCAACCTGCTTCTGCGCTGTTTCTCCTTTCTCTGCGCCTCCTTGCCTTGCACTCTCAAAATATGCTGATGCCCTCTCTTCCTTTCTCACTTGCAACTCTCCCTCTGATTCGATTTTCTCTTGCTGAATTTGACCAGTGAGAAAATCGATCTTACTCGAGTAACTGAGTATTTGCCTCTGGTGTGTTCTCCAAGTGCCCATCAAGCCTTCTCTTATATTCTTCTCGTTGATCAATCAACGACCCATATTAGATCCTAATCAATGGCTAGGATCATATTGACTTGATCTCGAGGCTGAATACATTGTTGTTAGCATGGCCTATTGTGAAGCTATATGGTTGAGGAAGCTCTTCATTGAGCTATTTGAGCACGTGCTAGATACCACCATGATGTATTGTGACAACCAGAGTGGGTTTCAACTTTCGCCTTTTAGAGAATCTTGTGTTCCACGATCGTGCCAAGAACATTGATATCAAGTACCATTGTATCCGGGATATGGTACAACGGGGAGCAATAAGGCTCCAACACATCGAGACCGATGAGCAGATTGCTGACATTCTCAAGAAGCCCTTGGGGAAGGTCAAATTCTTAGCCTTTCGAGAAAGACTTGGAGTCGTGGAAGGACCCTCCCATGAGGGTCCCACTTGAGTTGGACATTGAGCTCTGGGAGATCCTGGGAGTTTGGGATACTTCTTGAAGCTATGAGCGACCACAGGGTGAGTGGTTCGCCTTCCCCTATAGGTGCTCTGTGTACGGGGTTAGTGGTTCACCTTTCCCTGTGATACCCCATGATGGTTGACATGTGTGTAGGGTGAGTGGTTCACCTTCCCCTACCATTGATGATATATGCATAGGATGAAGGGTTCACCTTCTCCTATGGCATATGCGCAAGATGAGTGGTTCACCTTCTCTTGCAGATGCCCCAATATACATCCTACCCATGTAGTCTGGGATTCATGAGAAGTACCTCTCATCTGGCCAATGAGTTAGGAAAAGTAGATAGGGACCATAGCACTATAGATGGACTCATCGTGTACTATTGTACTCCCTATATCTAGGATGCATGGTGTTGAACAGTTTGATCTGGGATCAAGTCTGATTAGGGTTCTACCCCTGCACTGACTTTTGTCAGTGGAGAGTGGTAAGGTCTTGTGACTCACTCTCAATCAATTCTTCTTCATTATCTATATCAGTGTTTAACAGAGTTTAGACGAGATGCAGTGATAGTACATGATGACAGGATGGCATGATGATGGATGGATTGGTAGGTGGAATTCTTCTTAGTTGAGAGGGAGTGTTAAAATTGGAAACTACGGCCAAATTCTACTCTAGACAACTCACTTAATGGAGATGATTATTGCATTGAATTCCTCTTTTCGAGAGGACCCAAATCGATCTAAAGATCATTAAATTTGGATAAGTTGAAATTTGTTTTTGAATTTATGCCCACACATATGCAAATTGTTAAGGTCGGCCGCATCTTCATGTAGGCTCATGAAGCCCAAGAGACATGTCACTTGACCGTCAACGACTTGTGTAGGTATAAGAGACCTCAAACCTCATTTGGCATCATATCATCACACACAATCTTCTCTCTCCTTCTTTGATTGGTTCATACAACTTATTGGACATATCTTTTCTCTCACACGTGTGGCAAGAAGGACGAATTTCAGGAAAAATTATAGGGCCAAATTTCAGACTTCTGTCGCAGGTTTGACCAACATTGACCAGACACTTTGACCAACAATTTGATTGCGATTTTTTGGTCAAAAATTCAGTTTTGGAGAGCTATTTTTGCTGGACAAAAATCAAGCTATTTTGGGCACATTCCCCGAGGTTGACCATAGGGTTGACCACAAACTTGGAATTGCAAAATTTGACCAAGTTTGACTGCTGATTTTAGGAATGTTTTGGGCTAACTTTGATCTCTTCAGAAGGCCAAGTTTGACTGGGTATGACTGAGTTGCATTATGGATGATTTTCGATTGCTTTGACCAATGTTGACTTTCTGGTTAGGGTAGAATTTAACTACTGTTCACTGCAGATTTGACAGGGTTGTTTTGACTTTGATTTGCTAGGTTAATTTTGACTTGATTGTACTCTTTCTCTCTGCTAAACATTTGATATAATAATAAGAAGAATTGATCAAAGGGTTTTCCCCATCTTGGGGTTTTTCCATGGCATTCGCCAAATCTGGTGTTCTCGTCTTGGCTTGTCTTGTCTTTTGCATTTTTCATGTTCTATCTACAATTATTTCAATGTGATTTATGGTTAATGTGATTGCTTATGGAAAACTAGATTGGAAATTGTCATTAGGCTACTAAAAGGACATTGATGTAATTATATTAAGCATAGAGCATACCATTGTTAACTAAAATTAACAGACTACAACCTTAATCAAGTCACTATACAATGACACAGAGAAATGTCTGCCCACAAGACCATTCTTCCTAATCAGGTCAAAGTGACACAGGGACTACAACCCTAATCATGTTTCTATACAATGGCACAAGAAGAATGTTAGTCCACCAGACCATGCGTCAACCAAGGTCTATGTACTTGACATAGGGATAACCTCCCTAATGAGGTCAAAGTACATGACACATGAAGAATGTCAGTCCATGATGCTATCCAATCTTTCAAACCATTCTCCAACCAAGGTCATAATGACACAGGGAGAACTTCTCCAACCAATGTTAAGATGACAAAGGGAGAATATTGAACCATTCTCCAACCATGGTCATGAAGACATAGGGAGAATGTCCATCTCATCGGCTCTCTCTCTCACCGAGAGAGGCAATCTCCACAAGTCCAAGCTAAGTCTACAACTGTACTTCTCAAAACATCCATGGTCAATAGTACTAGATCACAAATGCTTTCCAGATACGCACACTGGATGCTCCCTCTCACATTGACAATCCATCATTGAGGTCAGCTTCCTCTGGGGTCATAACAAGGCTTTCTGTTAGTTCCCTCTAGAGGCAATACCTACTCCATAGCTGCCCCCTCTGACATATGAGTCCTTCTTTCGTCAGAGACAAGTCATATTGCCTTATCAACTGAGGCAAACGTCTTGTCAAGATCCTTTCCCTCTTTCTGAGAGAACCTTCTCAAATCTTGCTTCCATGTTCTCATCTGTTGCATGCTAGATCTTGACTTCTCTTAGGCACAAATACTCTAAATTGCTTGCTCCCTCCGAACTTGTTTCTACACATTGGGAAAGTCTTCATGTTTTGCTTCATTCTACTAATTCTTCCATTTCCTTCATCTGCTTCCAAGGCCTAGGTGGCACCTGTCATCAACTTGCAATCCTCACTAGGAGGCCGTGAAAGAACAAATACAATTAGGCAAAATATATAAACAAGAGATTATCCAACAACAAAGAAAATAGCAACAGTAGTAATCAAAGAGAGGAGACATAGAGTACTTATCTTTTGAGAAAAATTAGCTCCCTCTTAATCTTGAACCTTATGTAACTTTGTCAGGTCCATCCGACATTCAGTTTGTAAGACAACTTCATCCACATCATCATGCAAGGCTAGGGTTCTTTCTTCTTTTAGTGGAAGCAATCACAATCCTAAGGTATAAACCCTAGACCTTTCTTGTTCAAACCTTCAGTAGGGTTCATAGACCAACATATTTGATTATAGCTTGATAAATGATAAATCAAGACATTTCGTTTCAGCCTCTTCTCAACTTGCTAGGGTTTTGTAAACCCTAGACTCCCACATATGACATTGATACTTTAGAAATTCAAATTCTCTTGGTAACTTAACATATTTTAGTCCAAAATCCTGTATGTGATTCCTGTCGCAGGTCTAGCATTTTATACGATGTGTGTAGGCTTCTAAAAGCACACATCCTTGAGATCATCATTGCTTTGTTGAACTTATTTGTGAGAAAGTGTCTTAAAATCTTGATAGTTGATATATTGCAAAGTATAAGGAGTAATAATTCAACTTTACTGGTTCTCAGTCTTTGAGTATTGTGGTAAAGCAAAAGTTCTTCAGGCTGCTTATCAGGTCGGCTCCAAGCACTTCCCTTTGTCTAGATCTCATACTCATCTATTATGTATAGAACATTGATCAGATTGCCTTGTTGGAATTTCTAAGTCTGACACGTTAGAAACCCTCCATGCACTTTACTGATTTATTCCTACCTACTTGTTCTGTTAATTAACAAGTTATTTACCATGTAAATACTGAAAATAAATACAAGTGCATGCTCAACAAATTACAAATCATCAACTAAAGGAAATAGAAACAAGCACACAAATGACACCGTTATTTTTGGACTATGTCCCTTGAAAAACTCAATGCGGGAAAATCGGTGCAACTATATGAGGGTTTAATTATTAAGCAGTTATTTTTTTAGTACACTGGTGCCAAACTGGCTAACCCACAAAGATGAAAAATCTAGCAGCAATAGGAATTCGGAAAGCCTGCTCCACGAAATCCCTCTCCAGCACAATCTGAAGCTCAGCGTCAGCCCTGATGGCCTCTGCGTCAACTTGAAACCCTCTACGTCAACCTACTGAGGCTCTGTGCAGCCTCTCTAACTCTCTGCATCACTCTTGCAGCCTTTGCATGGATGATGTATGCCCCTTCTGGCTCTGTGTGGCTTCCTCTGGCTCTGCGTGTGCCTCTCTTTGCTTCTGCATTGATCTCTCGACATTGTCCGTGCCTCTCTGCCTCATACTCACTGCCTCTTATTGCAACTGATCACTAATTCTATCTCTCTTGCAAACCCCGCTGTAGAGAATAGAATGACTAATCAATCTGGTGTATTCTTCAACTGACCCTCAAGCCTCCTCTTATACTTTCCTCGTTGACAAATCAACGGCCGAGATTAAGTCCCTAATCGACGGCTAAGATCAGATCTGACTTGATCCATGTCTTTTGGACCATTCTAACACAGTTTTATATTAATTCACATTAATATTTTAATTTCCCTAAATTTAGACTTAGGGACTCTATTAAAAATATTAATTATTTAAATATCTCCCAAACTGTTTAGAATCTGCCCAAACCCTTTTTTGGGTATTGGAGATCTCATGTGCCCTAACCTCTCCACCAAATTTCGTGGCTAGAGCACATTCGATGCTACCCCAAATCAACACTCCCTCTTGGCGAGGATTGTGCTCTAGCAATACTCCTCACTGAGTATTACCTTGATCATCCGACATCGGTCCCTGTGCTGATGCTAGGCCTGGTGCCCATCATCCTCTGCATTGCTGCATCCTGTCCTGTATTGCTGCCCATAGCTCTACCACTACCATTGCTGCATCTGTACGACAACTCCCTTTGCATCTGTGTTGCTGCCCATGGCCCTGCCACTGTTGCGTCTGCACTGCATCTCCTCTCATCATGCTGCATCATGCTGCCCATAGCACTACCACTGCTAACTGCTGCACCGCAACTCAGTTATTGAGAAGTCACTGATCTCCCAACTCTGACCTCTCTGTCAAGCTAGAGTACTCCTAATGCTAAAGCTCCCTCTAGCTGACAAGTTCTCCCTCTTTGACCTCTGCATTGCTACAACAACTCCCTGCATCTTGCACTGTTGCACACCTCTCTGTGCCATCCTACACTGGTGCAACACTCCCATGCCTCTTGCACTGTTGCACCCTGCTAGCCTCACGCTGTCCTGGGAATTTTGCACTGTAGCTCTCTCTGTCGCTTCATCTGCATCCGTCTCTACCCACATCCGCCAGTCTTGCTACTCCTCTTCGGGGTGCCCGTAGCAAAGGTATCATCCAAGAGGCTGGGTACCTCGAGGATCCTGCTCCTCATCGCTTGTAGTCTGTCTGACTACAACTCGATGTCTCCCCACTTTCGCTCAAGTGGCGCATGTGCACTCATGGCACAATCATCGTCTGTCTCCACTTCCTTCTCTGCCCTTGCTGGCGCTGCATTGGTCTCGGAGGCCTCTCCCTTGTTCTTCTTCCTTGGACACTGGGTCACATAATGACCCAGCTCCCATAGTGGAAGAATTTGATCTTGGAGAGGTCCTTCTTCTTCCATTTCTCTTGCTTTCCCTCAGATGCTATGGCAACATCTTCCTCCTCCTCCTTCTTGAGTATGATCCCCTTACTGCTGCTTCTTGCCTTGCTTAGCTGTCTAATCTCTTCTTGGCGAAGAGCCGCCCACATTTCCTCCCAATGTGGAAGGGTTGCTCTGCCCAATATACTCTGGACAAATACTTCCCAGTTTTCTGAGACTGCGTTCAGGGCTGTTCTCACTATCAATTCCTAATCTGGTGTGGCCCCTATGGAAGTCAGCTGATCCCGAATTGGATTCAGTCGACCGAGTAAGGTGTCGATCGATTCTCCCTTCTTCATCTGGTATGACCACAACTGATTTTCTAGTAACATCCTTCTTTGCATAGAAGTATGTTGGTACAATTTCTTTAGGGCCTCCCACATCTCATTTTCCATTTCCTTCTTGGCAATGTGTGGTACTACATGGTCCTTGACCTCGTCAAGGATGATGCTCTTGGCCCTCGCCATTGCCTCCTCGTACTTGTCGTTATCATTGGGGTCGACTGGGATACCTATAACCTTCAAGGCGAAGTTCTTGACATGATTTCTGTTAAGTACAGATAAGATTCTGGCCTTCTAGACTGTGAAGCTCGAGGCTCCGTCCAGTCTGTCCTGGTCTCTTACTCAGTGTAGTGCCATGCTGCTCTTCTACTTCCCTCCTGGAAGTTCACGATGTGACTCCCTCTGAGCCTTGATTTCCCTCCTGGAAACCCTTCTACCGATGTCGAGATGCCCCCTACTCTGATCGTCTGTGCAACTACACCACTGATCTGGATTTCTCGGCTAGAAACCCTTGGTAGCAACTCCCTCCTCCTTGGCCTTGCCTTGTTAGGTATTGTTCTGACTACAGTACCCCACCAACTCCACTCTGCAACTTAACCACAACCTTCTAAACCCCAGCAACTTGAAGTTGAGAGCTCTTAGGCTCTATGCAGTCCCAACACCGACAAACTAGCTCCCTCAGCCAACTGCGTCAGCCCTCTTGGCCTCCGCGTGGCTTTGCATGAGCCTGTCTTCACCTCCTTCAGCCTCTGCACAACCTCTTCTTGGCTCAAACTTGATGATGTAGGCACTGCGTCACCCTTTCCTTGCTGCTAGGAACAACTTTTGTCACTTGGCAAAATTGTTTTCTACTGCTGCTAATGTCCTTAGTTCTCTTGTGATCTGCAACCATCCTCTGATACCATGTTGGAATTTCTAAGTTTGACACGTTAGAGACCCTCCATGCACTTTACTGATTTATTCCTACCTACGTGTTCTATTAATTAACAAGTTATTTACCATGTAAATACTGAAAATAAATACAAGTGCATGCTTAACACATTACAGATCATCAGCTGAAGGAAACAGAAACAAGCACACAAATGACACTGTTATTTTTGGACTAATGTCCCCGGAAAAACCCAATGTAGGGAAATCGGTGCAACTATCTGAGGGTTTTATTATTAAGCAGTGCTTTTCTGAGTACAATGGGTGCCAAACTGGCTAACCCGACAGAGATAAAAAATCTGGCAGTAATACCTCTCTTCGGAAACAAGTATTCGGAAAGCCTGCTCCACGAAATCCCTCTCCATCACAATTTGAAGCTCAGCATCAGCCCTGCTGGCCTCTGTGTCAGCCTGAGACCCTCTGCATCAGCCTTGCTGGCCTCTGTGTCAGCCTGAGACCCTCTGCATCAGCCTACTGAGGCTCTACGTAGCCTCTCTGGCTCTCTGCGTCACTCCTGCAACCTCTGCATGGATGACACAGACCCCTTTTGGCTCTGCGCAGTCTCTGCTGCCTCTGCGTGGCTCCCTCTGGCTCTCTCTGCTTCTGCGTTGGTCTCTCGGCACTGTCCCTGTCTCTCTGCCTCGTACTCGTTGCCCCTCACTGCAACTAATCACTAATTCTATCTCTGTTAGCAAACCCCGCTCTAGAGAATAGAATGACTGATCACTCTGGTGTATTCTCCAAGTGACCCTCAAGCCTCCTCTTATACTTTCCTCGTTGACAAATCAACTGCCAAGATTAAGTCCCTAATCGATGGCTAAGATTAGATCTGGCTTGATCCATGTCTTTTGGACCATTTTAACACAGTTTTATATTAATTCATATTAATATTTTAATTTCCCTAAGTTTAGACTTAGGGATTTCATTAAAAATAGTAATTAGTTTAATATCTCCCAAAGTGTTTAGAATCTGCCCAAACCCTTTTTGAGTATTGGAGATCTCATGTGCCCTAACCTCTCCATCAAATTTCGTGGCTAGAGCACATCCGATGCTACCCCAAATCAACACGTCTTTGTGAATTTGGTTTCTTCACTAAATTCTGAGATCAAGATTTTGTATCATGTATTCTCTGAGGTAGTTCGGGCTAAGACCCTTGGTCTTCCAAAAGGTATCATTATTTGTTCACGGAGTTAATTAGCAATGCAAGCAGATGGAGGTAATCTCTTAACCATTCAGGTTACTGATCCTAGACAATTAACTCAAGAGATCTCGTATACAACTTCATATTACAAATGATCTCTGTCTGGAACATAGTGGACTGGGATTTTCACCATTGATAGGATCCGGATTAAGCTCCAGTAGCTCGGGCTAGTATCACTGGGATATTTATCATAAACTTAAGTCATGTTTTTCTTTTGATGCTTTGATCTGCCTTTCTATTTGAGTTAGGGTTCTGATTATTAGGGCTAAAACATCAGAGAGAACTTTGGACCATCATGGAGACATCATCATCAGCTTGTACAGTAACCTGGGTCATATTGCAGAGAATCTCAGCCTCTTCCACAAAGTAAATACTATAAAGAAGATAGTCACCGAGAATTTAATTCCTTCTTAACAGAGTATAAATCACAGTATACTTGGCCCTGACCACAGAGTTAAGCCACAGTAATCTCAGACCCTTTCCACAGAAAAGTTTGGACTGTCACAGAGGTATTTCGGACCTGTAATGCCACAGAAGAAATTATGACCTGCAACAGAAGAAACTTGGACCTGTTCTACTCAGACTTGATTACAGAGAGCTTAGACTTGTCTTGATGACAGAGAGGTTTTCACATGAAAACTAGGACAAACTTCAATCTTCAAGAATCTCGGACTAGAACACTATCTTTCTTAATTAGAGAACATAAGTATAGCCTCAGTTCCAAAACGAACCACAGAAGGATCCAAAAATGAACCACAGAAATAATTCGGACCTTAATATACTTCATTTCAGATTCAGGTGCAATCTAGAATTTCTAATCAAGATAACTACTTGTGACTGTTCATATATGTTTTTCATTTAGTATTTTCTTCATTCAATTAGGTCATCAAGCATTTATACATGTACAATGCACAGAAATGACAAGAGACACCAGAAATTAGGCCAGAGGCCAGGGCAAAACCCACAAGGGGAAAACCCAGGAATCCTTTCCTGATAGAATCTTTAGTCAACAGGAGAAATCAACGTCATAGACAGACTGACCTTGTCAACCCTCCATGATATGCAATATAAGCTGCCTCAAGCTGTTCACAATTAGGTCTGCTTCAGTCTTCCATAAGGGCCGAACTTCATCTTCTGCTTCAGATCACGTCACAGATGTATGTTCTCCCTACTACGCATTGTTCCTGAGATAATCTCGCACATTTGCTTCAGAAAAAATCGTATTTTATGCTTCAGACTTCGTATGCTTCCACAGATGTGTATTCTTCTTGCAAGATATGTTTTGGAGAGAGACGAGTGGTCTATAAATAGCCTTCAACAGGAGCGAGAGGGTGTAGTGGCAAAAGATGAAAACATATTATTTTCTAGGTCAATACCAAACAAATTATTTCCATAAATATTTTCACCTGCAGGAATAGTTGTACAGCTCCATGGTTGATGATTTATATCACTGCTGTTGTAAGTAGTGGCAAAAGATGAAAACATATTATTTTCTAGGTCAATACCAAACAAATTTTTTCCATAACTATTTTCACCTGCAAGAATGGCTGTACAACTCAATGGTTCATGATTTTTATCACCGCTGCTGTAATACTTAGTGTTCCAATTCTTGTTCCAGATATCTAGAGATTCCTCTGACATTCTCCTTTATTTCTTGCTTGTTCAAAAATGTTAAGGTGTGCAACTTATTCCATAATTTTCTTGCTATTGTCCATATGTTTATTTTTAAGACCTATTTTTGACCTCAATTCAAATTTGTCAGGTATACTCCTATTTCTGATCCAGAATCAAAGGGATATTTTGATTTGCTAATCAAGGTACACCTCAGATTTAGTAAAGATATATGCTTGAACATTTTTCTACTCTGTTTTTGACAGTGTTTAGTTATATATTATTAAAACTTACAGGTTAATCCTATATTTTTAATTTAGTATTTGTTTAAATATGAAAGTTCTATCCATCAAAGTTAATTTTTTTTGAGATACATTTATATTTGTCATTAATTTGAGTACTGTATTTGATATGAGAGCATTGTGACTTGATTACTACTTGCTTGTTGCTTGCACCTAAAATCAGGATATATATGTGGAAAATTTCAGTTGGCAGTCTAGTTATTCCACATCTGGAGTTTTATTTTCGACTTTTTTTCTTGGTTTTGTTGGAATATATACTTATTTGAAGTGCTGTCCTGAGATTTTATTTATACAGGACAATTATTTATTTATTCATTGCAGTGGAATTATTGAAACTCCATAAACTAAAGGATGAGAGTACATCACAGTATGTTTACATTTATTTAATGCAGGCATACCCTGAAGGAAAAATGAGCCAGCATTTTGCACAACTAAAGCCAGGGGACACACTTGATGTGAAAGGGTAAGATCTTATTGCTGTTGTTGTTTGCTCACATTTGATGTCAAGAAATTGTAAGGTATTTCGTATTTACCTATTTTCCTCAGTCATTCTCATTTTGGTTGGAACTGAAACTGGGAATGCATAACGTTTCATATGCAGGCCCATTGAAAAGCTTCCATACCGTCCTAACATGAAGAAACATATTGGAATGGTAAGAAAGGAATCTGATTTTGAAAGGAAGCCACAAAATGCCTTATCTTTTCCTTCTCACACAGTTATATTTGTTTGGTTGTTGCAATCTACATTGGTGCAGATAAGAATGTTAAAGGGACTTCAAGTTTTGTCTTTGACTGTCCACTATGTGATTGGGTGGCCTGTAATGTTCCTATTGGGAAATATTAAGTGATATCAGGAAATAGGCATAGACATGTAACCATAAAACTAACACACCAGCATAATGACAATTTCCACCAGAAATTGTACCAAGAGCTGAGCCATTTCATTAACTGAGAAAACAAGGTACATATAAATGAAGAAGAGGAACCTGGGCTTGCTACAACAAACTAGTCAAGTCCCAGGTGAAAATGGAGTTGCCCAAGTGTGGGCAACTGCTCTCCCAAGTCTCTGCGCTGGCCCAGTGAATTTTGTTAATGCTGGCTGGATAGGAATTGGTGTTTCGGGCCTCTAAACTGCTCAGAAAAATTCAGGAAATTAATCAGAGCCTCCTCACAAGGAACCCAAAAACATCTCACAGACCCAAGTGGTGGAAATGGTCCTAGGATAAACTGCGTTCTCCTCCAACAATTTCTGCAGCTGACTGGAACAAGGAATTCTGCCCTCAGGAGTGCTAAAAAATTCTGCAAATTAATCCTAGCCTCCTCTTGTAAAACCCACAAAAACCCAGAAAGGGTTTGGGCTGAGTCCAATGTGCCCCAGTGACCCCAATTTGTGCGTGGACCTCTAACTGGCTAGCAAAAATGTCTGGAGATGAAATCCGCTACAAAATGCTTCAAATCTCTCCTAGAAAGTCATCTTCCCACCCAGGTACTTCCTCCCAAATTTTCCCTTATTTCTCCGTAGCCACACCATAGATTCTCCTTGCCCAAGTGATTGCGCAACAATGCCTAGTGAGCCCCTACATAGGCCAAGAATTGAGCAACTAAGCTCTCCCAAACACCTAACCAACAAACCTGCAAATTAATAGAAAAATCCAGCCCTATTGTGGAAGGATTCTCTGCTAATTGGCTGACCCAAATTCCCTTTTTGCTGGCCCTCCCAAGAGCCACAAATTTCTCTCCTACGTCCAAGGAAAACTCGCTCCAGCTGAAGGAAATGACTGTAATTGTGCACAGTGGAAACTTTGAACGCAGCTCCAAAATTGCCTTATTATGGAGACATTGAAGTCCTCTAAAATGAGGGTGGAATTCCCGCTCAAGAATTCCTTGTGCTGAACAACACGGTTGTCTTGGCTAAGCAACTCAAGAGAATTAATGTTAAATTGTCAAATGAGTGAAGGTACCAAATGGAGGCCTCCAAGCTCTATTTATAATTGTTGGCCCTCTCCCCCTTGGTGGTTCCCACCTTTCACTAATTTGCACCCGTTTCTCTCTCTCTCTTCTCACTAGCGCGAATTGCTCCATTGGGTCGAATTTCCTTCTCTTGTGCCGCCCACATCCCACTAGAGCTATACTTTTCTATTTCTGCTAACTCCCATATCCCAAAAATGTCTCCAATGCCCAGATTACAAAATTGTGCTATCCCTAATAGACTCTATTAATCCCCTCAAATGAAAAATCAAAATTGGGGACATTACATGGCCTTTAGTATCATGGTTTGAGTTTAAGTTTGAAATGGGTAAAGATAAGTTTGAGAAACTTGTCAGTGAAAAAGGTCCCATAAAATTCATCATTAACATACAAAAGAAGAAATAGGCATTTTTTTAGAAATGTAAAATTTGATAAAACATGTCAAAATTGACTAAATGATTGACATAAGTTTTCTTTATTGATTTTCATTTCTTATTATATTTCCTTTAACATTTTAAATTTGCTACAAATTTGAATTGGGCCAATTAAATTCATCAGACTTGTTAAATTTAATTGGCATTTTTCATGTTCGGCAACCTTTTTTTTTTTTTTGTAGAAGAAATGCTTTGAATTTGGTTACACTGAAGTGGTGTATGTTATCATCGAAATTTTATTATCCTATAATCAGAACCATGACAGTTCATTATGAACATTTTTGGTAATTGGATGTTGTGTCTTTTTTCTTTGTTGATATCAAGGGATCAGAACGCATTAAATATAAAACAGAATGAGGTGTCTAATCTGGAACCAGCTGAGTAATTGAATTCATGCTTTTTCTTGGATTGACGCATTTCATTTTCTGAGATGAACTGATATATTATTAGTAATTGAGGCAGTTTGGGTAATTCCAGAATATTGGCAAAGGTGGCCTGCTTAAAGGAATAATCTAAATTACCAGGTTCAGATTGGATTGAATATACTGAATATGTCATTAAAATGTGTCAACATCAAAAATAAAAATAGTGAAGTTGGCTATCTACATAAATATAGAATACATTCCATAAGAGAAGTCCTTTAGGCCAAAGTAAGTTTTAGAAGAAATTTCATGGCGATTTTTTGGGCTGTAACTTCTTGGAACTTGCATTCTTTGGGGGTCTAGTAACATTCATCTCAAGTGCAAACTAGATAAGTTTCAAAGAAAATATCTTACAAGATGGAAATAAAAAAGTCAATTATACAGAGTAGAATATTGTGGTAAAAATGAAGAAAAGTTTTTTCCATTATTCAGACATGTTAATAACTTTACAATCTTAAAATTTTTACCCTAACCCTGCAAAGAGCCTAGGGTAATATGCACACACTGAAAGCGCAATACAAAAAGTACACAATATGTGAGTTAAGTCCTGTTACCCACCACCATTGGGTGACCCCTATAGGAGAGATATTTTCTCCTAGATTTGTTTTCAAACGACAACCAACAACCCCTTCTAGCCATCAGATAGCTCAATGTGCCACTATTCTCCACCACTTGAGCCAACCATTGTGTGTCCTTGCCCATCTGCAATGGTCATATGTTTGAAGGTGGACCCTCCCACCCTGAAGGTATGATTTTTCATTATGAAATTTGGTGTTTATTTTTTCTTTTCTTGGGCACATTTGGACATGGATTAGTGGGGGGATTTGGTGGAAAGAATGGGCTTGGATTTTACTCTTATTCCCTTGTCCCAACTTTGTAGTTAACCTTGTATGCTAGTCCCGTGGGATTTCCTCTATTGGCTACTAGCTTTAGGAGTGGCACTACATGGGAAACCCTATTTTTGGTTGTGTTGTCCCGCTTCCCAACACCATATATCTCACTCCCCTCCACTGATTACACCCCCTTTTCACATTTTTCCCATCTGGGTCCACATTTGTCCATCAGGTCCACAAGGAGTTAGCCTCCCCCTCCCCTTGTCCACACTTTGGGTCGGGCTTGGAATGATGCCCCAGAGATTGATGCAGCTAAAAAGAAAGATAAAAGTAATTTGGCCACATACAACAAGAAATGTACCACAAAATGGAAAAGATGGCCAAGGCATGAAAATTTATCACATGGGCAAAAGCCAAACATGAGCTCTACCCCCTATCACTATGGGCATCACCTTGGTTCCTGATGCCCCTGTAAATGCGCCCCGCATCACTAAGGAACCCATGATTGTCCCAACCCCTGGTGAGCGATGAATTGCCCAACCTTAAGGGGGTAATCACTGCTACATCATACATATCATGCTCTCATCCCTTGGAGCCCTGAGCAGTAAAAGAAAGGAAAATCAATAAAAGGGATATGAAGAAGGGTGCAAAACAAAGGTCAGGGTAACTCATTACCACGATTATTCCCTCCTACATCTGTACACCCAATGTGTGGGCTTTCTTCATCATAGCTACCCTTGTACCATGGCATGTGGCTTGGAGCCTTCCATCTTGCCCCCACTCCGCTCCATCATCATTTCACATGACACCTAGCATTTGATGAATGTACCATGGACCTGTCACTTACTTAGAGGTTGAAACCACCTAATAGGGTCCTTTATTAACCTCCCTTGTCGAGCAAGGAAACACCTGTACTTTCTAAAGCCCATTTGGAAGGGCATGCCACTATGAAGTGCCCACTTTTATTCCTGATTAGCAAGCTCATTTACTCAATTGCACTAATGGATTGTTGTACTGGAAGGTGAGGAGACGCATTAAATCGTATACTGGATTGCAGGTGGGTCTTCATCTTGGACTTGGCCTCCCTATACGGGAACCAAGCCCTCTAGAGGGTCATAATAGCACTTGTAGGGTGAGCGTTGAGAGCCATGGGCCTCCACCACAACAGAGCATTGATTGCAACATCATGAGCGTCTTCAACACCACACATTGCTTGTTCGTGTCTCAGCCATAAAAATATGATGATGCACTTGGACTATGTTGTCTAGCCGACCACACATTTGCATCCAACACTTGGTAGTTGATCCAAGGCCCAGATGGGGTTTTGTCTCATCCAGAGAGACACGGGGGGCCTGCATCATCTTCTAGCCCTCACTGATGGAGCATCGACTTGTTATTGAGCCACTGGAGACCCATGAGGCCATTGATTGTGCCCCACAACCACTTAGGAGCACCACCGGATGTCTTTCTTGGAATCAAGGGGCCATTCCCTTGATTATCATTTTGGATCCTTCCTCTTCATCATGGCACTGTAAGGACTCATTTAGGCCCTCCAACAACCCTCTTGACCATTATTCTATCATTTCGGCTAGCTTTGCATGGCTTATTTTTAACTTATTAAGCTATTTGGTGGGCTTGCCACCAAAATAGATGTTATGTGCACATTAAAATATAATTAGGGGCTTAATTAGATTAATTGGGCTAATTCAAAATTGTCAATGTTGAAAAATCTAGGGCAACTATATTAGGGTGATTTCTCTTAGTTTTATAACTACTTGTGATGCTCTTTTACTTGATGTAATTGTAATTAACTTTTTCCTTCACTTTATTGTTATTGCGTTCTTATCATCAAACAACTACCAAACTATGAAGATTAATGAGACAAGAGGACACAAAATGTAGGCTGCTAGCTAGGGCCAAGACCTCTCCTCTTGAGAGGAAAACCCACAAGAATTCTTCTCTTCTTATAAAATTTTCAAATGACGAATTCCAAGACCTAAGATTCTTGACAAAGACTCCTCCAAGACCAAGTCAACCTCTTCTTAGATGAACTTTCTTCTTCAAAGTCAACCCAAGTCAACCTGCTTCAGAACTGCTTCAACTTCACAAATTCAGACCTGCAATTCCTTGACTGCAATTTCTGCCTAACAACATAAACCCTAGCTCGCACATGTGGTTGGAATATGGTAAAATATGACTCTTTTCTCCTTCGCTTGTGGATCTCCTTTCTCCTTAGCAACTTGGCCTTGAAATCTGATTGTTTTTTAGCCCAAACTTTTGTTGCAACTTTCGATCTTGTTGCAATAGTAGGATGCCCTAATTTCCTCGCACATGTGAGAAGATGAAACCCTAAAAATAGTCCTTCAACACTTCTCTTTTCCTTCCTTTGTTTCTCCTCTTCTTGCTCTATTTGGCTTGTTTCCCTTGGTGATCGAACTTGCTTCTTGCTTGAATGAATGTATTCTTCAAATGAGGGTCGATGACACACTTATATATAGGCTTTCATGAGGTTCGAACAACCCTAATGAGGCCTTCTTGTCACTGCTAGGCCGACTTGTCTTCTAGCGCCTGACTTGGTCTTGCATGAGGACATTTGACTCTTTTGACTGTAAATAAATTCCTTTTATAGGGTATGATCTGCCCAATAGGGTCTTTACATATGACAATGACTCTGACTTTTTGACTTCATGACAAAGCCCTAGAAGCACACAATGGGTGCTTGACCTATAAATAAAATGACCTAGAGCATGAAACCCATGCTACAAAAATCATAATAATAATTTTCTTTTCTTTTTTACATCAAATATAGATCAAGATTACATAAGACATTATGAAGACTGAACCTTGTTACATTTTCCACAGTAAAGGCTCATATAAATAAAGGAGAGCCTCGTTGGTATCTCATCATCACTTGGATTTTGACTTCTCTTGTAAAATGAATTCGGACCTGCAATTTTTGGACAAAATTGGATGTTTTGGATGCATCTTGATGTGTTGAAATTTCACTATCTTGTCTTGGAGGTTCTCTTTGTAATGCTGATGGATGGATATATTCTCACTATCTTGTAAGTGACTATTAATGCTGTATCTTTACATTGTTACATGTATGATGTATGGAATATCATGTCATGATCTTGAATGTGCCCTAATTTAATGCGAATTTATGAGAACACTAGGATTGTTGGATGTATTGCATGCATTACTCGTAGACAATGTGAATGAATGTTCCTAGAGCCTCGTTTTGCATATTGCATTTGTTGATTTGGGGTAGCATTGGATGTGCTCTAGCCAAAAAAATTGGTGGAGAGGCTAAAGCACATGAGATCTCCAAGACTCGGAAACGGTTTGGGCAGATTCTAACTAGTTTGGGAGATATTAAAATAATTAATATTTTTAATGGAGTTCTTAAGTCTAAACTTAGGAAAAATAAAATAGTAATGGGTATCAATATAAAACTCGGTTAGAAGGGTCCAAAAGTCATGGATTGAGCCAAATCTAATCTTAGCTGTTGATTAGAGATTTAATCTCGGCCATTGATGGACCAACGAGAAAAGTATAAGAGGAGGCTTAAGGGTCGGTTGGACAACACACCAAGAGAGATCAAGAAATCGATTTTTTGGGGCAGGGTTTGCTGAGAAAATTGAGTGAAGTGATCTGAGCTGCAGCTGAGGGGCAGTGAATACATAGCAGAGAGGCAGAGTTAGTACCGGGAGGATTAGCGCAGAAGCTGGGAGAGGTTGACACAGAGCCAGCCAAAGGCCACGCAAAGGCAGCCAGGAGCTGTGGAAAGCCAGAGAGGGATAGCGTACGAGACGCAGAGGCTCCAGAGGTTGACATAGAGCCTCGAGAGGTTGACGCTGGGTTAGATAGGCTAACGCTGGGCCAGAGAGGCTGACGCAGGCCCTAGAGGCAGCGCTGGGAGATTTTCGTGGGAAAGATTGGAGCTGGAGAGCTCGATAGGGTGACGCAGACGCTATTAGGGTGACACAGAGCGACAGAAGCTGTATTGTTGCTTTGGGATCGTTCATCCGGTGATTTAGCTAGAATATCTGTCTCCGAGTGAGAGGTACTATTGCCGAGGGCATTCTCTGTTGGGTGAGCCATTTTTGGCACCTAGGTTGTATTCTGAAAACTGCATAATAATAAAACCCTCTGAATAGCTGCACCGGTTTTCCTGCATTGGGTTTTTCTGTGGACATTAGTCCAAAAACAACGGTGTCACTTGTTTGCTTGTTTGCCTTTAGTTGATGATCTGTATGTGTTGATACTGTACTTGTATTTATTTTCAGTTTTTATATGGTAAATAACTTGTTAAGTAACTGAACAAGTAGGAAGAAATAAATCAGATAGTACAGGAAGAATTTCTAACAGATAGACTTAGAAATTCCAACATGGTATCAGAGCGTGGTTGCAGATCGTAAGAAAACTGAAGGCATCAGCCGAGCAGAGCAGCAACAACAAAAACAGTTGTCCTGAGTGACAGAAGCTGTTCCTAGCAGAAAGCAACAAGGAAGGGGTGACGCAGAGAGCCTGCGTCATCAGTTCGAGCCAGGAGGAGGATCAGTGCTGAGGTAGAGAGGAGCGTACCTGACCTACGCAGTGCTCGGTCATCTTTCTCAGTCAGGAAGGATCGACGCTGTAGCCAGGAGGCGCAGATTTTGCTGGTGCCCAGATTGCATAGAGCCTAGAGGATAAGACCTTTAGATTGTTGGGGCATAGGAGGTTGTGGGTAATTTGCGGAGCGAAGCTGGTGGGGTACTGTAGTTAGAACATTACCTAATAGGGCAAGACCAAGGAGGAGGGAGTTGCTGTCGAGGATTTCTAGCCAAGAAATCCAGATCAATGGTGCAACTGCACAAACGATTGGAGTGGGGCATCTCAACATTGGCAGAGGGATTTCCAGAAGGGAAATCGAGGCTCAGAGGGAGTCAAACTGAGAACTTCCTGACGGGAAGTTGAGAGACTCAACAAGAGTTGATCAGAGGACTTCTAGGAGGGAAGTAGAGAAACTCAAAAGAGTCGAAAGAGGAGCAGCGAGATGGTGGTGACTGGGTTGAAAGATCAGGATAGACTGGATGAAGCTTCGAACTTTGTGGTTTGGAAGGCCAGGATCTTGTCCATTCTCGACAGGTATTGCATCAAACACTTCTTGAAAACAATAGCGATCCTAGTTGACCCGACTGAAAATGAGAAGTACCAGGAGGCAATGGCCACGGCTAAGTGCATCATTCTTGACGGGTCAAGGATCATGTGCTACCACATATTGTTGAGAAGGGTACAACAAATGAGATGTGGGATGCCGTGAAGAAGTTGTATCAACATACTTCCGTGCAAAGGAAGATGCTTCTAGAAAATCAGGTGCGGTCATACCAGATGGAGAGGGGAGAGCAGATAGATATCTTCCTTGGGCGATTGACAGAGAGCCGGGACCAGCTGACTTCCATAGGGGCCACGGTGGATGAGGAGATGTTGGTGAGGACCGCATTGAACATAGTCTCAGAGGATTGGGAGGTATTTTTCCAGAGCTTACTGGGCAGGGCAAGCCTTCCGGATTGGGAGGAACTGTGGGCAGCTCTTTTTCAAGAAGAGATCAGACAACTGACCGAGGCAGGAAGCAACGATAAGGGGGTTAGAATCAAAAAGGAGGAAGAGGAGGATGCTGCCCTAGCATGTGCGAGAAAGCAGGAGAAACGAAAGGACCTCTCTAAGGTCAAATGCTTCCACTGTGGGGAAATGGGTCACTGTGCGAACCAGTGTCTAAGGAAGAAGAGCAAGGGAGAGTTTCTGAGACCAAGGTTGCGCCAGTAAGGGCGAAGAAAGAAGTGGAAACAAATGACGACTGTGCCATGAGTGCTCATGCGCCACTTGAGAGGAAGTGGGGAGACATCGAGTTGTAGTCAGACGAACTATAGGCGATGAGGGGCAAGATCGTCGATGTACCCAACCTCTTGAATCATACTTGGCTATGGGAGCCCCGAAGAGGAGTAGCAGGATTGGCAGATGTTGGTAGAGACGGATGTGGATGGAGTGACATAGAGTGCTATAGTGCAGGAGTCCCAGGACAACGTGAGGCAGTAGTGCGAGGTGCATGGAGTTGTTGTAGCAGCGCAGAGGTTAGAGAGGGAGCACTTGTCAGCGACAGAGGGAGCTTCAGCGTCGAGAGTGTCTCTACCCTGACAAAGATGTCAGAGTTAGGAGGATCAGTTACTTACTTCTCAGTAACTAAGTGGCAGTGCAGCGGTTAGTAGTGGTAGTGCTATGAGCAACACAATGCAGCATGATGAGAGGGGATGCAGTGCAAATGCAACAATGGCAGTGGCAGGGCCATGGGCAGCAACACAGATGCAGAGGGAGCTACTGTACGGATGCAACAATGGCAGTGATAGGGCCATGGGTAGTAGTACATGATGTAGCAGTGCCGAGGATGTTGGGTTGGGAGGCCTAGCATTAGCACAAGGACCGATGCTAGATGATCAGGGTGATACTCAGTGAGGAGTATTACTAGAGCACAGTCCTTGCTAAGAGGGAGTGTTGATTTGGGGTAGCATCGGATGTGCTCTAGCCATGAAAAATGGTGGAGAGGCTAAAGCACATGAGATCTCCAAGACCCAGAAACGATTTGGGCAGATTCTAATCGGTTTGGGAGATATTAAAATAATTAATATTTTTCATGGAGTTCCTAAGTCTAAACTTAGGAAAAATAAAATATTAATGGGTATTAATATAAAACTGGGTTAGAAGGGTCCAAAAGTCATGGATCAAGCTAAATCTAATCTTAGCCGTTGATTAGAGATTTAATCTCGACCATTGATGGACCAACGAGAAAAGTATAAGAGGAGGCTTGAGAGTCAGTTGGAGAACACACCAAGAGAGATTAAGAACTCGATTTTCTGGGGCAGGGTTTGCTGAGGAAATTGAGTGAAGTGATTTGCGCTGCAGCTAAGGGGCAATGAATACATAGCAGAGAGGCAGAGTTAGTATTGGGAGGATCAATGTAGAAGCCGAGAGAGGTTGATGCAGAGCTAGCCAGAGGCCACGCAAAGGCAGCCAAGAGTTGTGTAGAGCTAAAGAGGGCCAGCATGTGAGATGTAGAGGCTCCAGAGGCTGATGCAGAGCCTCGAGAGGTTGACGCTGGGTCAAATAGGTTGACGTTGGGCTAGAGAGGTTGACATAGGCCCTAGGGGCAGCACTGGGAGATTTTCGTGGGATAGATTGGAGCTGGAGAGTTGGACAGGGTGACGCAGGCCCTATCAGGGTGACACAGAGCAACAAAAGTTGTATTGTTGTTGCGGGATTGTTCATCCGGTGATTTAGTTGGAATATCTGTCTCCAAATGAGAGGTACTACCGTCGAGGGCATTTTCTATTGGGTGAGCCATTTCTGACACCTGGGTTGTATTATGAAAACTGCATAATAATAAAACCCTCTCGATAGTTGCACCTGTTTTCCCGCATTGGGTTTTTCCGGGGGCATTAGTCCAAAAACAACGATGTCATTTGTGTGCTTGTTTACCTTCAGTTGATGATTTGTATGTGTTGATATTGTATTTGTATTTATTTTCAATATTTACATGGTAAATAACTTGTTAAGTAATTGAACAAGTAGGAAGAAATAAATCAAATAGTACAGGAAGAATTTCTAATGAATAGACTTAGAAATTCCAACAACATCCTTGAAACTCGATCAATAATTGTCAACGAAGTATAAATATCTGTGTAGCTGCCTCCCTTAGGGCTAGCATAACTTCATATTCTCCTTGATAGAGTGAAGTTCTTAAATCAAAGTAACTCTTGACTCCATTTCTCCCAATTGACAATGCATTGGGTCTGAGTCTTGGGTGATCACATCTTCATCGAAGAATCATTTCTCCTCCCCTTATCTCTCCTATTTCTTCGTCCTTTCAAGGAAAGTTAGCCTCTCTAGGGCTTGGTACAAAATTCTTTGGGAGTGAGCTCTTGCAAAACCAATTGGGCAAGCTTTTGCGTTGGTGTTTCCTCTAGCTCTCGTCCAAATTTCACATAGTTCTCATGGTTGGATCTCGAGATAATTGATGCCCTAGCCATCGTATGAAGTGGAAATCCTTGAAGCTGCTTTTGACTTGGAGAATTCGTGAAGGTTTGAAACTTTGATGCATATTGTTCAAAAACTTGTTCTCTTGACTATATTGACCTTGGATGAACTTATATCCCACCACATCAACCCTCGGTCTAATATAGTCTTTCTTCTAAGGGGTTCTCAATGGAAAGCCATTCTGGCTTCTCCGAAAGCTCTCACCTCATTTGAGACTTTCCGTAGAATTAACTATCCTTGCCTCACTTCAAACCCTAGTATAGACACGCCAATCAAAGGTGAGGGTTATTGGGATTCCTCTCATCGATGAAAATCCAAGAAGAGAAGGGAACAAAGGCTATGGTGACAGTGGGTCTTTGTCCCAAAGTGTTGTTGTGCCATTTGATTTAGCTTACAAACTAGGCCTTCTAGTTTATGCGACGACAAGTCCTAAGTCCAAGAGTCCAAAATTATTAGACATATTTGAGTCCCTTAAAGGCAACCAAATTTGTTGCATTTAATGACCAACTGTTTACTGGGTGTAGGCTTTCCAAGTTGGGTGGTCCAATATGCCATCCTGCAACCACATCTTTGCTTGTGTTCGCGCCTCAATGTGTGTGATCACCTGAATTTTCTCCCCTTGCTGTTGGGCCAATCATTAATTTTTTGTACCTTGGGCCTCTCAACCACTGTTTGTTTGCTTGTTGCACCCCCCTCCTTATTAACATTTGGGCAATCCTACTAATAGCATCCCTGCTTCAAGATCTGCTCCCTCTTTTTGCTTTTGTATGGTCTCTTCTCTGTTTAGGTTGTTGCTACTATGGTGGCATGCTCCTTGCTTGTGGTGGAGTTGGATGATCCCCAATGCTTTGGGAAGTCCACCTATACATTGTTTGCATGTGCACAAACTTGCAAATTGCATGAATGGATTATATATTTTTGAAAACAGTATTAGAACTCCTCTGAGGAGAGTCATAGACTATGGTGTTTTCAAATGTTATATGAAAATTTCCCTTTCAGAAACTTCCATGCACAATAGAAAATGACAAATCAAAGCTTAGTGTTTACTGTTGATTTCTCGTAGCATTAGATGTTCTCTAAGCCTCAAAATTAGCAGGGAGGCTTGGACATATGTATTCCACAATACCCAGAAAGCATTTTGGGAGATTCGATTGGAATCAATTTTATTAAAATAATTAATTATTTTTAATGGGTGCTTAAGTCTAAACTTAGGGAATTAAAATAATTAAGGGGTTTTAATCTAACTGTGGGTGCAACTTTTAGAAGAAGATGAGGATGAAGCAAAAATGGTCCGAGCCATTGATTAGAATCTAATCTGGCCTTTGGTTCTCAACAGAGGGATTATAAGAGGAGGATTGATGAGCATTTGGAAGACACATCGAGTGGGAGATCAGAGATCGAATTTCTGAAGTGAGCAGCACAACAGTTGCCAGAGTGCTTCGAAGTGATTTCTTGCAGAGAAGGGCAAGGATAGTTTTGGTTGGAGATTTCCCCTGATCCGGGAATACTCAGCAGGGGAGGTAGAAAGAGATTCGGGAGAGGCAGTGGCGAGGCTACGTTGGCTAGCATAGGCTAATGCAGAGACAGCGCAGAGCCTTGTGGAGATTCGTATTTTTGTTGGAGAGATCGATTTCTGAAGTCGGAAGCCAGGGTGTGAGACCGTGAGGACAAAATCGAAGTGTCAAAGAGGCAAATCGATCAGCAGAGGGAGTGACACAATCCCTAGGAGCTACGACGCTGGGCCTACGCAGAGGCAACAAGGGGCTAGCCATTTTGTTGCTGGATTAGTCAGGATCGGCAATGATAGTGTGAGGTATTTCTTAGTAATATTCTGTCAATGATATTCTCTGTATTGGATAGCCAGCAAGGCATCTAGAGATTGTATTCATAAAACTACTACTTAATAATACAAACCCTCAACTGCTGCACCCGTTTTCCCGCATTGGGATTTTCTAGGGACTTTTGTCCAAAAACAATGGTATAATGTGTTGTGTATTTCTTTCTTGCTCAGTTTCTTGTTTCCACTTATAATTTAATTGGTGAAGATTGCAGTGTATTAGTTTTGGTGTTTACTATAGGAAACAATAAATAATTTGTTCTGTAATTAACAAATAGAAGGAACTTAATCAGTTGTTGCAAGGGTGATTCGGGATTTCGAATTTTCACATGGTATTAGCGTTGTAGGTGAAGCAAGAGAGCAGAGTCGAAAGAGCCCAATGCTGAAGAAAAGGAGGGTCGAAGTGCTACATAGGCAACAAATCAAATCCCCAGAGGGATTGCATAGTCCAGGCCAGGAGGGCAAAACTTTTCGAGGAAGGTCTCTCTCTGAGTGAGTCGACAAAGAGGTAAGACTTCCAAATTGAAGTTTGCCAGTGTCAGAAGGAGTAGCACAATAGCTTCAACGAAGAGGCAATTTTCTGGTGTGACGCAGTTTTCTGTAGTAGTTGTTGGGGCAGGAAAGCATTAGGAGGAAGAAGGGAGACATTGTTGAGGGAATTTCTTCCTTAGAGAATTCCCAAGCAGGGAATTTGATTTCTCTATTGCTGAGCAGCAACAAAGAGGAGTAGATGTAGCAAGTAGTGCATAGGCTAGCCTAGTGCTGCGCAGAGGAGAGAGGAGGCAGTTCGACACTTTCATTGGTAGAGATGGAATCTCGTGGGTTACGAAATCAAGATAGGTTGGATGGTGCATCCAACTATGTGATTTGGAAGGCGAGGATGTCATGCCTTCTAGATGAACATTTTCTCAAGACCTACATCGACAGTGTGATAGTCTATGTTGCATGGGTTCCCGCACCCGGGGGTGGGGTTCTCGAACCCGTCCCGGGTTCCCGCACCCAAGTACCGGATTCGGGTACGGGTTCTTCCCAGAAGAAACCAGAAGAACCGGGTTCTTCAAAAAAAAAAATTGGGTTCTTTTCCTTTAATGGGTTCTTGGGTTCTTCGGGTTCTTCGGGTTGGGTTCTTTGGGTTCTTCATAAAAAACTATATTAAAAATTTAATTTTCAAATATTTTTTTTTATTGAAATTTAAAAAATGATATGCCATAGAATATAGAATATATGCCATAAACGAATGATATCATTTTTGGAGTCATTGATGGTCATTGGTCTGGATTGTCCTTCAGAGATGGTTGTAAGGTCTTCTGAATGTTTCTCAAGGAAATTTTCTGCCATCATCTCCAAATATTACAGTTTCCAAAGACTGCCTTTGTTCACATGCCTTAGCATTGCTCTGTGGGCATGACGTGCTGCTCAAGGGTAATGAATCATTGTAAAAATTTATCAACAGTGATAGGCTTTCAAAACTTATGAGCGACACAATATTCTGAAATCATATATGATTATGATATCTCAATATTATAAAAGGAACATTATGGGTGTACAATCCCACAAGCTGAATATCATATCATATTGGCTGTAGCTTTGTGGAAATATTTAATAAGGTGACGACCATAGTTGGAAAAAAAAGGGTAGTTGTTTGCACATTCATGAGTCCCTTCCTACCGCAGGAGACTCTTATGATCAATGTCTCCATTAGTCTTATGCTATAAATTTATAAAAACAATTTCAAAACTTATGCCCAAGGTTTGTTAGAGTCTCAATGTAAATTATGAATCTCCTGTATTTGTGGATCTTCAATGCCTTTAATATTATATGGCATCGAAACCAGAACTGGAAAAGAGACCTCTTACTCTATAATTTGAGCCTGCAGATTCTTGTAAATCAATTTGGGATGAATTTATGAAACATTCATTCCCGAGCCAAATAAGTTAATAACCATCAAATTATAAACTGTAAATGCACACATACAAGTTCAGACATTTTCGGTCAAAAAGAAAGTAGGATTGAGACCAGCCATAAGCTGTAATCAGTTGATGATGTTAAATGGCGAAGGGCTATTTTGGAAAATGGCTAAATTAAGTATCAAAATCTGCCAATTTCTCACAGCATTCTGATAACATCATGTTAAGATTAAAACTAGGAAATATGCCTAAATGAATAAGCGTGTTTTGTGGAAGGGTAAGGCTGCCACTGTTTTAACTTTTTGGGATTGCTTTACCACAAAACACACCATGCATGGGGCAGGTGGATGATTAGACATCAAGAAAAGTCTAGACCACTATCAGGTTGAGAAGAATCTCCTATGAAAAAATTGTGTTTTTATATGGGAGAGACTAAACATGTTTAAATGATTATCATTAAAGTTATCTTGTTTAAAGTTGAAAAAATATACAAATTCAAATTTCATATATATTATTAATTATAAATTTATAATTTATAAAATTTAATATTATTATATTACCCGACAAACCCATGCACCCTGTTTCCAAAAATGTCGTCTCGTCCCCGTCCCCATCCCCGCACCCACGTTTCCTGGCAACATAGATTTTTGGTTAATTTTTAGTGCTAGATTGTTCTCTTTTGTAGATAATTGCATTTTTTTAATTTTTCAACAATTTACACATTACATTCACCCCATTGACATCATATCACCATTAGCAGTTATGTAGAGAGAGCAATAACATCAAAAATGCATTGGAATAGTAAGGAACAATAGAATAAAATAATACATGATAGAGACACCAAGATTTAGGTCAGAGACCAAAGCAAAACCCCACACGGGGGAAAACCCAACCAAATTCTTCTTCTTAGATATTCATCAAACGTTCAACTAAGATACAAAGTACAATAATATCATGAGACATAAGTCTTTCATCATTAATCACATTAGGGCACCTAGGGTCAATACTAGATCATACTAGATCCTCATAAGATAACATCAGACATACCTCTTAAGGAGGTATTCACAAGCCCTACTATTACTGTCACAAGAATTAATGTTGACAAGCATCACATGTCCCTATCTCAAATCATATCACTATCACCATTACTGTCATAAGCACAATGTCATATATCACTATCATAAGGTCACTTTCCACATATCATTGTAATAAAGGATGTTGCCATAGGGTCATGTTATACATATCACTGTCATAACGTTACTTTCCAGATATCATTGTAATAAAGGATTATGCCATACATTATTATTATAAATATTGTCATACATCATTGTTATCAAGAACATTGCTATACATTACTAAAGATAACTTGGCCATACCTACATCATTGAAGATAATAAGCTCATTGCCATACATTTAAAGGGACATTTCCATACATCATTGTTATAGGGTCTTGGACTCCATACTATGGTTATTTCAACATTGAATGTAGGGTTTATACTTAGGGTCAATGAACCACTGAAAGAGCCTTGAATAGACCTCTACATCACTCAACATGTGAAAGACAACATACCTCTAATTAAGGGTGACATTATTTGCCTCAATACCTAGTTCTGAGCATGCTTTAGTTCTGACGTATTTGACCCTTGGTTAGGGAATATAACAGCTCACACATAGGCCTCAAAACCTCCTTAAAATCTGTGTTGTTCCTATGTTACAAGACATTGTCCTTCAAGGGTAACTCAGCCTTGATTTACTGCTTGTTCCAGACCTCGTACCACTTCCAAAAACAGCTCAGTCCTCCTATAATAGGCCCATAAAACCTCGACACCTTTCAGCTCCTATTAACCTGAGCAAGACCTCCCTTTTTGCACTTCAAGTTTGTTGTGTTAGGCCCTTAAAAGATGCAACTTATTCCCAACAATTATACGTACCACGTGACTCTCCAAGACAAGCCTCACAACCCTCTTCAAGCATATATTACAAGGGCTCGGCCCTACTACAAAACCACAATATTCCTGCGACCTAAATCAAAGATATTGCACCATACTTAGCCCAAAAATAAACAACAAAATTAGGCCAACCTTCTTCCTTTCACAACCCAATTAGAACATAAGAAAAATGGATCAAGCTTCGTCCTGTCTTCTCTCAAATTTGCTCCTAAAAATTCAACTTCCTCGGAGAAAGATGCCATAAAAAGGAGATCACATTAGGCTGCAAAGATGCCACAAAAGTGTGAGTTCAATGTGTTAAATGGAGGAGGATAAATGTCAATTTATAATTGATCCATCATATGAAGGGACACAACCTTTGGGTCAAGATGACTTGTACATAAATGAGGCCGACATGTATTTTGGAGAGAAACATAGATTCAAATTAACATTTAAATATATTTTCCATGCGATTTGAAGATTACTTGCCCAAGTAAATTTGAGCCACATTAAATAATAGAGAGAGAAGAGCCAAACCAATTAATAATAATTTCCTTTATCCAATTGAATTCGTCCTTAAGGAAAGATGGGATTCTTTTCGGGTAGTTGGGTTTCTCATGGGAAATTCATCCCATAGCTACCCAAAATTCAACAATTTTTACCCATTGCTCGCACCAAAATATACTTGCAATTTTCCTGAATTATGTTATCGAACATACAAAATTGGCCACTAGTTCTTTAGGAAAAATATGTAACCCTCTTCGATGCCTTCTCGAGGCTTGGGATTCTCCTGATTTCACAGAAGATAACCCAAAAATCAGCTACCACATAACATAAGCTAAGTCATATCTTTGTCTACTCTACTGTAGGGTATGTAACACAACCACAGGTTTGCATATTTATAATGCTTTTTTCAATCATGTCATTAACGTATAACACTCCCACTACTATGCAATGTTGTCAATCAAGCATATATAACTTTCCACATAGTTTGCAGACTTGTAACATCTCACACGTCCATAATTATGTAACACTTTAGACCATATCTTGCTAACACAATGTATAACACACAACTCAGGTCAACTGACTAGGTAACATTCCCACTGTCATAACGTATGCCTCAAGTCTACTCACCCTCACGTTCACTTAAGGATACATAACGTAATAGTATCATATAAAATATGTATGTTGATTTACAATTTCATATAAATGGCATAATAGGTTCTTGAATATTTAGTTCACTCTATATTGTTTAATCCTCCTTTTGAATCGATGACAAGTAAGGTCTAGTTGGTTAAGGTCCTTAATCATGAAAACATCACCTAGTACAATTTTGTTGTCCACAATTCTAGATGATCTCTTGGAATTGATTCTCTAAAAAAAGTTGGTAAAATGTGCTCTTAATGCTGCTCCGACTCTCAGAGATCCCTGAACATCATCTTTCTCCTTTTCCTCTTTGGTCGCCACGTCAATTTGGATCAGCTTAAAATGGCAAGTTTGTGTTGAAAAATGGTAGCTATGGTTGGTATTTTCAATGGCAAATCATGGAAGAAAAATCACATCTTGTTGTTTGACCAAGTCGCCCTAAAGTGCACAAGTCGGCCCCTCATGTGGAAAAGCCACATCTTAACACACATAAATACAACTTCGTTAGAGCTCATTTAGCACACATCACATCCATCCATTCGATCTGAAATCACAAAAGGAGTTCACACGTGTGAAGGAGACAAAAGGAGACATTTTGTTCTACATTGACCAGCCTCTATTCTCCTCTTTGACCAATGTTGACTTGGGAGAAATTGCTTTTGTTGACTAAGCCTTTGATTGATATGAGAAGGTCGAGCTTGGCTGAGGTTTGTTGACTCTTGGTGGACTGAGTTTATGTTCTGTTTTTGGGTTGTTCACTGCAAGTTGACCACAAATCAACTTTGCCCTTTGACCGAGAATTGTAGGTTCATGTTTGACTGAGGTTTGAACGAATTTCAGCCCTCTTGTTTAGAGCTTCCACAAGATGAAGTGAAGCCCTTTTGTTGCGTAATTGACTTTGACTAAAATTGAATATTTTCTCTCTCCATTGACTAGTTTGACTTGGACCTTATTGAGGTTAGAAAATTTGGAACCTTGTTGGGATATTTTGATGTACATTTGATGAACTGAATTTCTCTCTCATAAGGAAAGATTGGTTGGGTTTCCCCCTTGTGGGTTTTGCCTTGGCTACTAGCTTAATTTCTGGTGTCCCTTGTCCCTTATTTTATTGTTCATTGTGATCTCTATTACTTTATTGATGAAAGTGAATGGTTGAAACTTTTCATGTTTAATTGCTTAACGATTGGAATATTATAAGAACTCAAATTGTATCATTGGAAGTAGTTATCAATTTGAAAAATTGTACTAGCCTTGTTTGCACTAGTAAAATCAACATGGTATTAGAGCTTTGGTGAAGGGAAAGAGCATTGAAATCACCTTGAAGGACATTCAGAAGAATTTTGAAGAATTTGGGATTATATTTCATGTTTTTGGTTGGTCATCTTCATCATGAATTCCTTCATCAAGTCTAAGAACAAGCTTGAAGGAGCTACAAATTACAGGGCATGGAAGGCTGGGATTGGCCTAGTGCTTGCATGGCACAAGGTATTTGTTGTTGTTACAAGAAAAGTTACTGAACCAGCTGATCAAGTAGGAAAAGACAAATTTCAAGAAGATGACATTTTGGCAAGGAGCATCATTATAAAATTTGTTAGGGATCGTCTAATTTCCTATATTGTTAATCATCAAACTTCCAAGGAGATATATGATGACATTACTATATTTTACACTGTCAACAACATCAATCAAACTATAATTTTGGGGGATCAACTTTGCATATCAAAATGATAAATATTGGCATTGTGACATCATATTTTGTAAGCATATCTCAAATAACAGATCAACTCAAAGTTATTGGAGAAGTATTCGATAAAGAACTGGTAAATATGGCAATGGGTAGTCTACCTGAATCCTGGGATCCTTTTGCAACAAGTATTAGTGGAAGAGAAAATGCACCTACTTTTGACAAGCTTTGGGCTACTTGAACTCAAGTCAAGACTCGTTTCCAGAGGGAAGATTCCAATTGAAGAATCTCAAGCCTTTGTAGCCCACTCAAAGCGTAATAGAAGAAGGTCTAATTTTGGAAGATATCAAAGAAGTTCTGGAAGAATACCTAATTCAAGACTTGTTCTGAGATCTACTCCAAGAAGGGGGAACCTGCTCCACCATGAAGACTTCATCCTCCCTCTTAAGATAGAAGAGAATTGGAAAATGTTCAATGTTATCGTTTCCAAGCATATGGAAACTATCAGAATGATTGTCCTCAAAGGAATCGAAGGGGTGACTATTAAAGGAATAATGATCGAAAGAGGAAACAAAGGCACCATGCTCTGTAACTGACCTTGATGAATCCTCTCATAAGAGGAGGCCTAGAAAGAATGATTTTGATAATGAATACTCAATTTATTTTTCTTTTATAGGTTCAATTGCAAGTCATGATGAAATACGGTTGGTGGATAGTGGTGCCTCTAGGCACATGACTAGAAGTCATGAGAACCTCTTTGAATTGGTTGAAAAGAAGATAGCTCAAAGACTTGAGCTTGGAGATAATGGCAAATACGAAGTCAAGGGTATTGGTTCATCTTCCTTCCAATTGGAATCAAGAGGTAATGTATCTATTAACAATATTTTATATGTTCCTAGTTTGAAGAACTTGTTGTCTATTTCCTAATTTTAGATAACAATGGTATGTTCTATGCTTAAGACAATTTACTTCAATGTTCCTTTAGTAGCCCAATGACAAATTCCAATTATATCCAATAGCAATCACATTAACTTATAAACATTGGCAGTAAATGCAGATAGAACATCAAATCATATGTAGAAGATAAGCTAAGACAAGAGGACACAAGATGTGGTGGATGCCACGGACAAACCCCAATGTGGGGAAACCCTTTGATCAAATCTTCTTATTATTATTCAATAGTTTAGCAGAAAGAGAGAGAGTACAAATATCATAAATGTAAGCCCAAAACAAATCTGCCAAACCAGTAGACAAACCAATAGTCAATGCAGCATTAACCAGAAAGTCAACGATGGTCAAAGCTACCCCAAAATGCCCTCCAATCATCTCAGTCAACAGCAATCCAATTCGGCCTTCCAAAAGAGTCAAAATCAACCCAAAACAAATCGGTCAAACCTAGTCAAAGGAGAGAGAAACACTGTTGTAATTTTCTGCAGTCAAATTTGAAGTCAACCTGAAGTCAATGTTGGTCAGCATGTCCCAATCTTCTTGATTTCTGTGCAAATAAATACAACCTAAAGAAATCAAACTTCTGGCCCAAAAACTAAGGTCAACGTTGGTCAAATCACCCTAAGTCAATGCTATTCAACACCTTGAAAACTTTGACCTCTTTTATCCTGAAAAACTCAATCTCTTCCCACACATGCGAAAGACAGAGAGAGAGAGTTGCATGCCACACGTGCGAAGAAGAGAGAGAGACCTCCAAGTTGTAGGAATTAATCAAGAGAGAGAAGATGATGTGTTGAGATGATGTCTAAATGAGGAAAATGTCACCTCTATTTATACAATTCGTTAAGGGTGAGGAGACCCATCCATTTGGCTTCATGACCTGCATTTTGTTGTGGTTGACCTTGACAATTTGTCTATAAGAGATAAATTCATAATTCCATTTATGCTTGTCAGAATGAGATGATCTTTATATCAAAATTGTACCTCTCCAGAAGAAGAATCCAATGCAATAATCATCTTCGTCATATGAGTTGTCTTAAGGTGGAAGTTGGCCCTAGTTACCAATTTTAACATTATTTCATCTCTTGAGGACAAAGGATATAGAATTTCTTTTGTTGATGGACAAGTTCTAATTTGGAAGAAGGATGCATCTTTTGAATCTACTAACGTCATTGGCGTACGAATTGGATGCCTATATCGTCTCGTTTGTCGCTTAATCCAAGTCTTATTACACAACACTACTGATCTTTCTAAACTATGGCATCGAAGGTACATTCATGTTGATTATAAAGCTTTATCTAGATTTAAAGATTTTGTTAAAGGTGTCCCTGAAATTAAGATTGAGCATGATGGAGTTTGCAAGGGATGTGCCCTTAGGAAAAATATTAAAGGAAGATGCACTAGCGTGATAGTAGATCCAACGTAATTTTGGATCTCTTGCACTCTGATGTTTGTGGGCCTATGTCTGTCAAGACCTTAGGTGGCAATTTGTATTATGTCTCTTTTATTGATGATTACTCTCGTTAGACATGGATTTATCTCTTGAAATCCAGAGATGACGTATTTGAGAAGTTTCGAGAATTCAAGGCACATGTTGAAAACGTTGTAGAAAGAAGGATCAAGACCTTAAGGTGTGACAATGGACAAGAATATGTGTCCAAAAAATTGATAGCAATATGCAAGGATGTTGGAATTAACAGGGAGATGATAGTTCCCCACTATCCTCAACAAAATGGAATTGTCGTAAGGAAGAACATGACTAGTCATTAGGGGAGTTTTGAGGTCTAAAATGGGCCTCCTAAGGAAATTATAAAATAATAGTGGAAATAATAGAAAAAGAATAGGTTACATCATAAAATTTTAGAGGGAAAAAAAGAAAAAAACATGTTTTCAACTCGTATTTTGAACTTATCTCCCTATGGGTTTACTCAAATTTTGAGCGGCAACACTTGTTGGATGCAAAATTTGATTCCTCATCCAAGGAGTACCCATGTTGCATGCTTTCATTGAACCCTTCTACACGAAAAATGAGAAATACATGAAAAATGTGATTCCAATCACGTTTTTTCATGTATTTCTCATTTTTCGTGTAGAGGGGTCTAGTGAAAGTATGTAACATGGATACTCCTTGGATGGGGAATTAAATTTTGCATCCAACGAGCACTCTCGCTCATAATTTGCGTAAAACCTTAGGGAGATAAGTTGAAAATAAGAGTTGAAAAAGTAGTTTTATTATTTTATTATTTTTTAATACTTTTATTATTTTACTCCAAAAATGGTGAATCATCCCCCATGGATGACATCATCATCTTGAATCCTATTGGTTATTATAAAGTTTATTTTGGTTGTTCATTTTTCTTAGGACGCCCATTTTAGACCTCAAAATTCCCCTAATGATGGAAGCTTCCAAGGCCATGGTTCATGATCAAGAGTTGCCTATGTTTCTTTGGGGAGAAGTTGCAAGAACAGTTGCTTATGTTCAAAATAGATGCCCACATCGAATCTTGGACTATAAGACTCCTGAAGAAGTCTTCACAATTGAAAGACCCAATGTGGAACACATGAGAATCTTTGGTTCTCTTGTTTATGTTCATGTGCCCAAGGAGAAAAGGACGAAGTTGGAACCCTCCAGCAAGAAAGGATCTTTTGTTGGCTAGAGTGAAAATTCAAAGGCCTTTAGGGTCTATGTTCTAGGACAATTTTCTATTAAAACTTGCAGGGATGTTATCTTTGATGAAGATGTTGCTTTCTGGAATTCCAAGGGTTCACACTTGGACTCTGATGATGAGATACAGGTGGCCCCAAAAGAATGTGGAAGTGAAATCTAAAGAACCTGAACCAATGTAACAAGATCTTCATGAAGAATATGATGATCATGAACTTGTTGAATCTCCAAGAGCCATTGTACCTGAGACTAGAAAGAGACCTACTTGTCTTGAAAGAAAAATGAATTTGAAGGACATGTTGCACCTCATTGGACCTTCAACGAAAGAAAGAGGCCAAAAAAATATTCTAGTTATGCAAAAATGATGTGCAAGATCATTGAGTCTAAGCCATCCACATATGAGGAAGTAACTACGCATCAAGTTTGGAAAGATGTTATGATCGAAGAGTACTAATCTAGAGTGAAAAATGATGTTTGGGAAATTGTGCCAAGGCTTGAAGGAAAATTTGTTGTCTTCCAAATGGATCTACAAAATCAAGCATGCAGTTGATGGAAGTGTCGAAAAGTACAAGGGTAGATTTGTGGCCCGAGTATTCTCTTAAACAGAGGGAGATAATTACAAAGACATGTTTTCTCTCATTGCCAAGTATGCTTCTATTAGATTTGTCATTGATCTTGCTTCTATTGCGAGTTGGAAATAGAATCAAATGGATGTCAAGATTGCTTTTTGGAATGAAGTCATTAAAGAGGAAGTCTATACTGCGCAACCTCAAGGTTTTGAGGTTCATGATAGAGAAACACATGTTTGCAAATTGAAGAAAGCCTTGTATGGGCTGACACAAACTCCTCATGCTTGGCACTCCTGTATTGATGGCTATTTTTTTAGTCTTAGTTTCAAGAAGAGCGATGTTGATCTGAATTTGTACTTCAAATTTATTGAAGGTGAGCCCTTGATGTTATTGTTGAATGTAGATGATTTGTTTTCAACATGGGCTGAAGTATTGTCCAGTGTACGAGGGAGCATATTTATAAATTTGAAATGAAGGATCTTGGTCTTATGCATTATTATTTGGGGTTGGAAATTTGGCAAAAGCCTGATGGAATCTTTGTTGTCCAAGGAAAGTACACTATTAAGATCCTTCAAAGATTTGGCATGATGGATTGTAATTCCATGGACACTCCTATGGTGATGAATTTGAAGAAGATTTGGGACTCTGACTCTAATATGATTGATCCCTCTAAGTATCGAAAATTGATTGGCTCGTTGAACTATCGTGTGAACACTAGACCTGATATTTGTTATGTTGTGAACGCATTGAGCCAATTCATGGTTGAGCTTTGACAAGTGCACTAAGTTGCAACAAAACATACACTGAGATATTTGCTTGGTACCATTGAATATGGTCTGAGATATGCTTCTAATGGAGAATGGCAGTTGCATGTTTTCATTAAAATTGATTGGGATGGAAGCTATGATGATAGAAATAACACTCATGGATTTTATTTTAGCATGGACTCCGTTATGATTGATTAGGGAGACTGATCTTGATAGAGAGAGAGAGAGACTTGTACATTTGGTCTCTCCCTTGGGCTATGGTTGAGAGACCTATGGATTGGTCGGGAAGATTGACCTTGAGAGAGAATGAAAAGTGCCTCCCTCACTAACATGGAATGCCGAAAAATGGTAACTATGGTCAATATTTTCATTAGTAAATCATGGAAGAAAATTCACATTTTGTTGTTTGACCAAGTCGGCCCCACATGTGGACAAACCACCTCCTAACACACGTATGAATAGAACTTCGTTCGAGCTCATTTCGCACACATCGCATCCATCCATTCGATCTGAAATCATAGAATAAGTTCACACATGCGAAGGAGACAAAAGGATACTTTGTGTTCTGCATTGACCAACCTCTATTCTTCTATTTGACCAGCGTTGACTTGGGAGAATTTTCTTTTGTTAATCGAGACTTTAGTTGGGCTAAGAAGGTCGAGGTTGACTGAGGTTCATTGACTCTTGCTGGATCGATTTTCTTTTCTATCTCAAGGCCATTGACCATAGGTCAACTCTTCCCTTTGACCAAGAATTACAAGTGTCTTTTTTTACTGAGGTTTGATTGAATTTCAACCCTCCTATTCAAAGCTTCCATAGGCTGAAATTCGGTGCTTTTACTGCAGAATTAACTTTGATTGGAGTTGATTATTTTCTCTCTCCATTGATTGGTTTGACTTGGCTTTTATTGAGGTCATAAAAATTAAAATATTGATGGAATACTTTGATGTACTTTTGATGAGCTAAATTTCTCTCTTATAAGGAAAGATTGGTTGGGTTTCCCCTTGTGGTTTTTGCCCTAGTTGCTAGCCCAATTTTTGGCGTCTCTTGTCTCTTGTTTTACTGATCATTGTGATCTTTAGTGCTCTATTGATGAAATTGAAGAGTTGGGATTTTTCATGTATAACTGCTTAATGATTGGAATATTATAAGAAGTCAAATTGCATCATTGGGAGTAGTTATCAATTTGAAAAATTGTACTAGTCTTGTTTGCACTAGTAAAATCAACAGGTTGGAGTGTATAATTTCTTCCATTGCACGACTTTCATTTATATAGTAATGAAAATTATAAGAGCGGTCTACCTCAAATAGCTTACGCAAGTGGCTAAGCTATTTGGGATGGAAGAGTGTCTAATACCTGGTTTTGTGGAAGAAAAAAAGATGGATCTCTGATAATATATCCTCCATGCTCTCTTTTTCTCTTGCACTAATCTCACTGAGCTTACACTCCCATTACACTTTTTCCATAAGGATTCCAACCCATCTCCTGACTTCAATGATCTCATTACTTTCTACTTTGTTTCTGTGGATTTCACGATGACTAGTTAGTCTGCTTAATTTCTCATTTCCTCCATCCCCGTAACTCCATAACCTTAGTATAATAAAATGCAATGGCCTACAAAATCCTGATGTCTTTTCCCTCAACCTGAGATATTTAGTGGGGCTAAAGAGTTACTCCATAGTCAATTCAAGATTATTCAACACGCCTCAATGCTTCCTCGGCCTTGGACTTTGGAAATCCCATGTCAACCATCATAGAAGTGGCAACCTTGTGTGCTTCCTCCATGTCATTTTCTCGCAAGTTATAACTACTTTGGCTCTCAAACGAACTATCGAGTTATGGGTTCAATATATGTTCCTTATATGCAGCATGGGTCTTCCAGTGCGCACAAAATAGAGTTATTTCAAACTACTTAAGTTGAATCTCGATTTATAAGGATTAAGTAATCATAGATTCAGCTCTAGGCACATAACCAACAAGCAACTTGAACAAGTGCCCTAAGCACTCAAGGCATGTTCATTTCCTCGTTCAACTTGTTTTCTTCTCCAAACTTTTGTAAGGTTTTCAAATAATTTTTTTTCTTTGATTTTCTTAGGAGCCCACTTTACGCCACTTCTACAATCTCGTGTTATATGTTCAAAATTGTGACATTGATAGCATTCTATATTGAACATGAATAATGGAGCAACTAAGTTATAATTTTTATTGTCATCGCCATTCGAGATACTATCTTGTCTACCTACACACTTCTAGAATTTTGATGATAACTTTCATAATCATTTATGTGGTATGCTCTACAATCTTTTGCTTTACGACTAAAATTAGTGCATGAATGATAATAACCATAAAACATCCTTGGGCACCTGCATGAGTAGCATTATCTTGACAATATTCTGAAGTTGTTATGTCTTGGAGGAGGTCTAATCTTTTGCAAATGCCTATTGTTTCCTGTATTGCATATAGATCCCTTGAGATCATTAACATAGCTTCTTGAACTAGCAATACTTTCATCCTTCTTTTGACTTTCCTTGTGATTTTATTTTTGAAGGATGATGGCCTCCAGCTTTTCTTCATACTTAACCTTTGGAAACTTGGAGCTTGCCTCACCTATATAGCCAAGACTTGCTTTATCGTAAGGTGATCTCTGGCGACTAAGGATGTCATCTAATACTTGTGTTCTCTTCAATTTTTTATTGAGTTTACCTACCTCAACCCTTAGTGAGACAACTTCTTTCTCACACTTTTCGCAATCCTCTTCTTTCTTCAACATTTGGGTTTTCATTACTTCTTTGACTCTTCTTGCTTCTTCAAGTTGGGTCTTCAAGGAAATGATTTCTTCTTCAATTATTCCTTCAAGGTCATGATTATTTTCTTCAGCGTCTTGGATCTACTTTTTAAGCTCTTTGTTTTCTTTCATAAGCCTGTTTATTTCTTCCAGAGCACTAATTAGCTCCCCCTCAAGATCAACTTCACCTTCGAAGTCTTCCTTGCTTTCGATATTTTCTTCATCATTTTTGTATTCTTGATCTACATTTTCTTGTTTTGTGGTCACGAGAGACTTCCTTCAAGTAGAAATTTTAAAGCTTTTTCCAAAGCTCTTTGGCTAATGAGCATTGTCCCACTTTGACTCTCACAAAATCTAACAGACCATTCAAGATGGCTTTCAATGTTTCTGTGTTGTTTTCCCTTGATTCTTTTGCAGTTGCTTTTGTTGATGGTGTTTTTGAGTTTGTGTATTCTGTAAAAATTGAATCAAAGACATCAAACCCTAGAGCCATCAAATAAAATTGCATTCTTGAGCTCCATGATACATAGCTTGTTCCTTCAAACAAGAGAGGTTTTCCAACCTCATCGACTTTTGAATTCATGACTAGGGGAGAGATTCTTTCAGAGGGTTTGGAGGATTTCCTTCTTGATCATTCCATCTGTCTTCTTGGGATCTACCTTCCAGTTGTTAGGTTGTGCCTGAAAGAACCTACTCTAATACCAATTGTTGGAAACTTGGTTATATTGAGGGGGTGATCAATATAATGATTATTTGATCATTATTAACCAAATTTTACTTCTCATTAAATAATTAACTTATCCATTAATTAACCAAAAGAGCATATGAGCATCAGATCAAAAACAAAATACATGAAAAGGCAAACTCAAGCTACATAAACAGTGCAATCATAACATATGAACACCAGGATTTTAGGTGCAAACCCTTCCAAGAGAAAAACCCCCAAACTTTGTCTTCTTATTCTTCTTCTCAATCTTCTTTTACAATGTACTGCACCAACCTGTATGCAAGCACCAACTTGTGAGATATGCGAGCACCAACTCGCTTTTTACATCAACTTTTGTAGACACCCACCTACAATAGGCCTCAACCTCTCTTTTCTTCTGCAAACACCAACTTGTTGGCAACACCCACTCCTTCTTCTTATAGGCTCCAACCTGTGCTTTTTCAGGCTACTATTTGAAAGGAGACACCAATCCCCTGATACATAAAATTTTAATATGTTGGCTTACCTTATCTTTACTTATGAATTATTCCTTCTCTTTTACTATGCATTTGCATCCTTTACAATTGTTTATCTCCTCTACTCCTCTTCCTCAAATATGTTTCACAAATGCCCATCTTCCTCTTTCCCTTTTTGCCAGGCAATTCATGAAGTTGTTCTCACATAAATCAATCAACTTATTGTTCCGCATTCCAAACATCTATCTTCATATAACTCGTTGGCTCTTTGTATTCCAACGCAAAATTTGACATTGAATAGTTGTCTCTGTGATCCACTTATTCATTTCACATTCTTCCAAAATTTGAAAATCAAAACAAAATAAATAGTCCTCCAAATATTATTAAAAGATTAACATCAATAATTGATGTGAGCAAAACTAAAATTATTTAACTCCAACATAGTATTCAATGTCAATATAGTTTCCAATATAGGATATAGGATCAAAGCACTTGAATCAATGGCAATATTAGGAGTGGGAATTGAGAGATCTTAACATGAACATGAACATGAAGTTTTGTTTATTTTACCATGGAGATTATTAACTTGTAAATAGGCTTTGCTACAGTACTATGGGCTAATATCATGATTTATCAATACCACATATTCATTTTATAGTCAAAATATAATTTATTTTAATTTAATTTTATAATGTTTTAAAATTAAATTGAAAAATAAAAAGTGCACAAGTTACCTTTAAGACAAATTTAAAACCCTTTATCCTGATTACTTACTTAAAAATATTCCATAAAAGTTAAATCCTACTATCCACCTATTTTAACTATAAACAATTAAATATAAAATTCTCAAAAATCTTTATTTTAAAATAAGGGACACCTATACTATAGTTATATATTATATAATATAAATATATAGTTATAATATATTATAACTATTATTATATATACTTATATTTTCCAATTACAATTAAAAATCATTACTTTCCAGAATATATCACGTAATTAAAAAAATCTTTAAATCATACAATTAATAAAATATTAATTCATTTAAAACTATCTTAACTTGTCAAATCTTGCTAGCACAATAGGTTGAGGATGGGCCATATTAGCAAGGTGTCCCACAGTCAAGCACCCACAGTCAGCAATTATGTCATGTGCTAGGGGAGAAAACATGTTAAAAAATCCAGTGAACTTAGGGCCCCTGAATCGCACCTTCAAACCTAAAAAATTTGAGACAACCAAAAAAAATCTATATCAACTCACCATTTTATATCATATTCATTTATTTATATTCTTTAAATTTATTTCTATTATTTTTATAAGTTACGATGACTCTCGACTTGTACGCTTAACTCGCAAATCATGTGCCCTCGATTCAAACTCTCGCAAGGCCACATCATGTGCCCTCCATACTACGCTATAAATATTTCGCCAATCTTTTGATCGACTTTCAAGTTCTGCATAATTAAAACTTCAAGCTCCCACATAGGTAAACCTAGTGACTAAGGTTCGAGCAAATATATATATATATCTATTATATATTATAGCAAAAATATGATATATTTTAAGATATTTCTATTATTTTTTTTAAATAATATATATGATATAATTTTAAATATTTATTATTCTTAAAAAAAAATTAGTAATTATTTGTTTAAAGTATTTATATTTTTAATAAGAGATAAATCAATTTAATTGTAGATCAATCACTATATTTTTTTTAAGATTAATAAAAATTTTATATAATCAAACATATTAATACTATTAAATAATATATATTAGATAATTTTTTTTATTATTAATCAAAATAGATAATTATTGATAATATGTTTGATAAAATAATCTTGTTATTATAATTATAGTTATTATTATATAATAGGCTTATGCTAATTATATGAAAAATATGCACATTCCTATGAGGATTAATAACTCATTCAAGAATCTTCTTAAATGGGGTGCTTGAAGGGTCACAGGTGGGGAGCTGCATTGTTTCCATCTCACAAGCATTCAAGCGCGAGAACATGGCAATGCATTCTCTCCAAGTTAATCAAGGCTCATTCATTCCCCTAGCGTTGCATGGCATTTAATGGTTCTCTAATGACAGATGATGCAAGCTATATAAAACATTTTTTATGAATGGATTCAAGTATTGAATCTTCATATCTTTGCCGCAAATGTTTGGTTGTCCTTAGTCACCAAACACCATAGTCTTGGGTGGCCTCCCCACACTCCATCATCATTTCAAGCAAGGGCAAACGTTCATGTTGAAAGGTAATGATACTTGGCATGCAAGACAAATCTATTTGCGGCTTCAGGGTGATTTAAGAGGTGAATTATGGTTTCTTATGGCTTCGCTCCATTCAGTTTAAATTGTGTTGCTTCAGGGAACTCCCCTAGCATTTTATTCATCTCTCAATTACAAACGTTTTACTCTATTGTTTTCTAAACTCCTCAAAGCATCCTTTGGTTCCTCCAACCTTTCTAATGTTGGGTCCCTATAATACTAGTGTATTCCCTTATTATTATTGTCATTGTAGCCCCTTATTGTTATTGTTGTGCCCATGCTGTCCCCATATTGTTATTATTGTGCCCCATATATAAAGTCTGCTCGTCCGCTTGATGTCAATGTCTTTGATTTTGCTTAAATGTTTATATTTGGATGACTCGCAAGTTTTACACATCAAATATTTAACGAGGATTATCATAATGTACATTGATGCATTCAGAAAATGAAGAGTTTTGAAGAAAAATTGATGATGCAATTATACAAGAAGTTATGCTTAACTTTCAACATGATTTAAATAGATATGCTATTGTCTTAGCAGTACTAGTATTGTGTCTGCTTGTTGAAATTTACATGTTTATGCATCATATATATATATACAGAAAAAACAATTTCATTAAAGGGTGGACTCTTGAATGGTGAACCTCATTGATATTGTTAGCTCCTGGACAATGTGACTTGATTTCCCACTTTGATAATGCTTTTGTTCTTGCTGCTTCTTTAACTACTTCAAATTATGGACACATTCATAAGCTTTGTGTTCCTCTTCATTATTCCTTCTTGCTCCTACAATCTCCCCTTAGATCGTGTTCAATTTCATATACTTTGTAGTCTTTTAGGTTCTCCTTTTGAAGTCACATTAGTGAAGAGAGTCTGTAGGTACTATCCCTAGCTTGTTTCTCAAATATTCAAATGGTTCTTTAGCAAAGGGTTTTGTAAATATGTTTGCTATTTGTTCTCTTGTGGGTATGTACTCCATCTTCACTGATTGCTCAGCCACTTGTTCTCTGAGAAAGTGGTACTTTATAGAGATATGTTTAGAATTTGAATGGAGCACAGGATTTTTTGAAATGTTTATTGCACTTGTATTATCGCACTTGATAGATATAGGTTCATTGAAATTTATCTTCACCCACAATACTTGTGTGCAACAGGCTGCAACTGCTATGTATTCAGCGTTCGCGGTAGATAGAAAAACTGATGTTTGTTTTTTGCTTAGCCATGCCACCAATGATTCTCCTAAGTAGAATGCACCACCGCTTGTACTTTCTCTGTCATCCACACAGCTCGCCCAATTTGCATATGTGTATGTTGTCAAAGTCAAATCCTTATCTTTCAGATACCATAGACCATAGCCTATAGTCCCTTTGAAGTACTTGAATATTATTTTTGTTGCTAACAAATGGCTTTGTTTGGGTGTTGATTGATGCCTTGCCACTAATCTGACTACCAACATTATATCCTGTCGAGAAGTTGTTAGATATAATAGACTTTCTATTCTAGATCTATATAACTTTTGATCCACATCAGGTAATTCATCATCTACACATAGTTTACACCCCATAGTCATGGGGTTTAAGACAAGTTTACAAACTTCCATTCAGAATCTTTTCAACATATCTTTTAGATAATTCTCTTAAGAAATGAATATGCCTTTAGGGCTTTGTAGGATTTGAAGCTCTAAGTAGAATGTAAGTTCTCCAATCATAGACATTTCGAACTCATTCTTCATCTCTTCAGCAAACCATTCTACTAGATGATATGTGTTGCTGCCAAACATAATATCATCCACGTACATAACTATAATCAGTAACTCATCTTCATCAGCCTTAATGTATAGATTACTATCAGCGCCTCCTCTCTTGAACCCCAGTTTTTGAAGGTACTTTTCCAGTTTAGAGTATCATGCCTGAGGTGCTTGTTTAATACCATATAGTGCTTTCTTTAACCTACAAACATAATTAAGGTTATTTTCCAATGAGAAACCTTCAGGTTGTTCCATATAGACTTCTTCCTCAAGATCACCATTTAGGAAAGCAGATTTCACGTCCATTTGATATGCCTTGAAATCATTGTAACATGCAAGGGCCAAAAACATCTTGATTGCCTCCAATCTCGAGATTGGTGCAGAGGTCTCTTCATAATCAAGTCTTTCTATATGTGAGTAACCTTTACACATGAGTTTGGCTTTGTTTCTAACAACTTGACCCTGTTCATTCATCTTATTTTTGAATACCCATTTTGTGCTAATGATATTCTTTCCGACAAGTCTTAGTGTTAGTTCCCAAGTCTTGTTCTTCTCAATTTAATCTAATTCCTCGTTCATAACATCTATCAAGCTTTTGTTTTTACTTGCCTTCTCGAAGTTCTTTGGCTCTATCTATCACAACATGGCTATATGAACTTGCTAAGATTTTTCTGCTAGTTGCCTCCTTGTTTGTACTCCTTCAATTTTATCTCTAATAATTTGATTTCCAGAGTGCTTCGTTTGAGTGTATCTTGAAGGTCCTTTTGGGTGAGTCTCAGTATCGTCTATTTTTTCATCTTGTACTTCATTCTCCTTACTGATATGATGATGATGATGATGATCTGGAAGATTGATAACACATGTGTTCTTGTTCTTATTGGGGAGCTCTTCATCAACCTTTACATCTATGCATTTCATAATCTTATGCAGCCTTTTATTATAACACTTGTATCCATAGCCTTTTGACGAATATCCCAAAAATATTCCTTCATCATATCGAGCATCAAACTTTCCCACTTTTCATCATTATTTTTTATATAACATTTACTTCTAAATACTTTAAAATGTTTGATTGTTGTTGGTTTTATGTGCCACAATTCATAAGGTGTCTTATCACAATTTGGTCTAAAATGTGCCTTATTGAGAATATGTACTATTATATGCACCACTTTCGCCCAATAGGTTTGAGCAATGTTTATTTCTTGCATTATGGCTCTGGCTATTTGTTGAACAGATCTGTTTTGTCTCTCTGCGACTCCATTCTGTTGTGGTGTGTCTACAATAATATATTGTTGTTTCATCCCAAACTCATTACATAGGTTTGCAAACTCATCTAATGTAAATTCACCTCCTCTGTTTGACCTTATGCACTTTATCTTGCACCCTGTTTGATTTTCTGTCAATGCCTTAAATGTTTTAAATTTCTCAAATGATTTTGACTTATTTATGAAAAATGTCACCCATGTTAATCTTGAATAGTCATCGATTATCAGCATCAAATATTGTTCTCCTCCTTGTGCTTCTATTCTGGAAGGTCCGCCTAGATCCATATGAATTAGCTGCAGGGACTTACTATTTGATAGCTTATCTTTGACTTTGAATGATGTTTATGTTTATTTTCCCAATTGACATGACTTGCAAATAGTGTTTTGAGGCCTCTTTATTGTTGGTAGATCTCTAACTACTTTCTTCTTGCTGAGTTTGATGACGTGATCAAAGTTGAGATGCCCCAATCTCCTATGTCATAGCCAAGATTCATCTTGTTTTTTGATGTAGCATTCATCATTCTCTTCTTTAAAGATATATACATTATCCTCAATTCGAACTCCTTTAGCTAGATGTTGACATGATTTCACAATCTTGAGCTCTAAAGAGAAAATCACAACCTTTGCCACAGATATGACTCACACTCAACAAGTTATGTTTTAGACCATCTACAAACAGTGAATCTTGAGCTCTTCATCTTTCGTTGTTCAAACAGATTGTACCCTTTCCTCTAATCCCTCCTACTTCATCATTACCGAATGTGGCATTTCCAGTTTTATTTTCATTCAAGGGAACAAACTTGCTTTTATCTCATGTCATATGTCTAGAGCAGCGACTATCCACATACCATTTATTATTTTGATCTTGAACATACAGAACTAAGTCACACTTGTCAAGTTTCTTTTCTTCTACCTTCTTTCTTTATTGCATGCATCCAATTGTTTTATACATATTATGAGATATTAATATATTGTCTTTAAGCTTATATTCATATGACTTGTGCCCAAAGTTGTGACAATAGAACCATTTAGTGATATCAAGAAGTGGAGAAAATGCATTTTTGTCTAGTTTCATATTAGTTTTAACGTTTGTGAATTCATTATTTCTCATCTTAAAATTGTCAAAATCAATTCTTCTGACATAAGCTCTACAATTTATGGCTTTATGTCCAAAATTTTTACAGCAATAACAAAATCCATAAAACAAATATTTGTACTTAGTAGTGGATGTTGTTTACAAATCTAACCAACTTGACATTTGATAACCCCATCTTCTGACGAAGTGTGGTTTCTGATAGGTTGTGTATTGATTCTCCATTTCTTTTGCCTTTTGTACTACACCAACAGTGTTCATTTGCAGTGGTTCACTTCATGTTGAAGTGTTGCTCAAATTTTTATTCGTAGATTGATGTGAGTTGTCATTCTCTCTGCTAGTAGCTTTTACAAAGGTGATTGTCATTTTATCCTTTGCCTTAGATTTATTGAATTCTTCATCGTAAACTAACCCTGTCCTTATGAGTGGAGACCTCTGAAAATTCAATATCACATCCAGTTTTCCAGAGCTTTTTCTCTGCGAAATATTTATGTTTAGTTCAGTTTGAGCTTTTTTAGCTTTTTCTTTAGACATACCACTTCTTTCTCCAGTCTTTCACCATATTTTTCCCTTTTATCTTTACAGTAAGATGTCTTCCACCTTCTTTACTTCTTCAAGTTCAACTTTCAACTTGATAATGTTTTATGAATTTGATTCTTTCTTTACATATTTTAATAGGATCTCTTTTTTCTTTCTATTCTTTAGTTTAAACCTTTCTATTTCATCTAGGGCACTGATTGACTCCCCTTCAACGTCTACCTCACCTTCGTCTTCTTCTTCATATTCCTGGCAATCATTTTCAAGTTCTTCCAAGAGGCCATCAGTATAAATTCACTCGTTACATATTCACTAGAGAATTCATTAAAGCTTTCAGATCCACTGCTATCTTCTTGAGCATAGAAAATTTTCTTTTTGAATTATCTCTTTCTGTATTTTGTTATATTTGTTCTTTTATTTCCCTTTAAACTGATGTTCCTTTTTTAAAAAGGCACTTTGATGCATAATGTCCCACTTTTCCACAATTAAAACACTTAAATGGAATTTTTTCTTTATACTTACATGTGTCTTTCTTCAATCTTCTGACAAATTTTACTTCTTCTTCATCAGAACTTGAGGATGATCGTTCATTTTCTTCTATGGGCTTGTCTACCTTGAAAGTTGCCTCTCTACTAGTTACCTTCCACTATGGAATTCTCATCTCATATGTTGTCAAAGAGCCACGTAGTTGATCTATGTTCAAGGTATCAAAGTTTGTTGCTCCTTCTATAGCTGAAACCTTAGGATTGAATTTAGAAGGTAATGACCTCAAAAATTTCTGAACTATTAGACTTTCATTGATTGTTTCACCTAGACTCAGCATGATATTTACAACTTCATCAACTCTTAAAAAAAAATTAGCTATAACTTTATCTTCATTCATTTTTAACATCTCAAACTGAGTTCTATACACTTGTAATTTGGTCATCTTCACTTTTTTATCTCCGTGGATATTTTACAATATATTCCAAATATTTTTAGTTGTCTCACAATGCAATACTTCGATAAATTCAGACTCACATAGACCACTCAAAAGTGCATGCATAGCTTTTAAATTAGCTATAAAGTTTACTTTAGCATCTTTGTCACTAGTTTTTTCCTTTAGTTCTTCATACCCCATCAACGCAGCAGACCAGACTTCTATTCCTAGAGACATTGAAAATGTTTTCATTCTTACTTTCTAGAAGGCTTAGTTTATACCAGTGAATAAAGGGGCCTTATTTGTTAAGCATTATTCTTGACTAGCCATTTGACTTACTTAGGACCTCCTTCCAATTGTTAAACTGCTACTGAAGAACTCGGCTCTGATACAAATTGATATTTATGATGGGAAATTACTGAAGGGGGGTGAATCAGTAATTTAAATTCTTTATTTTTGTTCAACCTAATCTTCTTCTTATGTAGTTAATGATTTATGTTTGTGCTCAATAGTTATTGAATTCCTTTTGTAGATTTCAAAGAGAGAGGTTTGCATATATGTTTACCAAAAATTCAAAACATTCAAACAACATGTCAGAATTAAACACATGAAAACACCAAATATAAGTGGAAAACCAGAAGGAAGAAAACCACGAATTTTAGACTGAAAGTGATGTGAACACAAACTGCTACTCCTTTTTACATCATATTTTTGTAGGCTCCAACCTACAAGAGGCTCCTACATCAAAAGAAGCTCAAACTTCCACAAGTTTCTTGCAGGCTACAACCAACAGGAGGCTCTTTACCTCAACATGCTACAACATGTTCTCTTTCAAGCTGCAACATAGAAAAGAACATAAATTTTTTAAGTCACAAATGCTAGTTACCTTGTATCCAATTTTGCTGTCAAGTTTTACGTTGAACAACTTCTGTTCACTCTTCTTCCCTTCCACTACTGCTCATTCTTTCTCTGACGCAAATCACTTCCATTCAAAAAGAAAATCATCAGTTTGATTCCACATTGTATGTTTTATAAGCAAGCCCTCTCGGTTGTTTGTATTCTCTGAAGGAATATGAAATGAAGCATATACTTTTGAACTCCCAAAACTGCTCACAAGCTTGTCTTTTCATTTTCAGTTCTGAAAATTTTGTAATATAAGATAGAGCTGAACTAACAACACATTCAGTGATAATTACAAGAGATAAATCAGATTTGAATTATCTACATTTTTTTCAAACAAATATATATATATATTTCAACTTTTGTCTCAATGTTTAGCATTCACATTGATTACCATAGCCTTTGCACTTCACATCACTTTCAGCATTTTATATTCAACATTCAACATTTATGTACACTTTCCATTCAACATAAATCATCACCAATGTGCTTAGTGACATCAATAACATTTATCAAAATTAATCAATCAGCTTAATCTTGACATCAATGCCAATATTGTCAACAACAACCAACCAACAAAAAATAAATAAAACTAGCTTTAAATATTTGTAAATGTCTTATACAATGTTTCCCTATATCTAATGTTGGGGGTCATTCTAGTCTATATCCATTTCGAATTCCTGTGTCCTCGTCATGTGCAACTTAGGCTATGAGAAACTAAGATTTGTTCTAGGATGGAAAGAGGCACTAGTTTGTAGGAAAAAGTTAGGATTTTAGGGCCCCACACTTTGCCTTTTTTATTTTTATCGTGTTCTTTGTTTTTAACAACAATGGTCTTTTTAAGAATCCACCCGCTCGACATTTCTTGCAAAGCAAGAAACAGATCTTGAGAAGATCCTCTGTGCTTCCAAAATAGAAATCTATCCCACGTGTATCTGGATGCATGGAAACACAGACCCTGGATCCTCAATAGTTAGATCTGGTAATACAGGACAGATGTTGCCTCTTAAAAATTACTGAAATTCTGCACAATTTTCAGTTTCAGAAACATCAGAACTAGGGGAATAAATAGCATCAGGCCGGCTTGTAACCCTTTTTTTCTTTCGAGAACTTTTCTGTTCAAACTTCACCATAAATACTTTAAGATATAGGAGATTGCAAGCTTTGATACAAAAATGCTATTTAATTTCCATTTTAGACCAGTAACAAAAGAATGTTACATCAATGAATAGTTGAATGATTAGACTACAACTCCACTATAACTCTACCACAAATCATTCAAAATCAGAAAGAATGAGTTATCGCCCATACCTTAACCAACTGATACAATTCCGCAATTGATTAAGCAACAAGCCCAATTTCTACTATTCCAAATTAAGCCCTTGAAAACAGCATCATACAAATCATTCTGAGAAACCTATTGATTCTTAGTATAGTTCTCCAAGATAATGTTACAGCGATTCATGGTGCTTGCATCAAGAAGATTGTGATTCCAAAGTTTGACCATAAACAATCTCCAGCACCTGCCCAGATAGTTTAATCAGAATTAGAAGAATAGAAGAGAACCAAAAGTTTCACTCTATATAACTAGGCCACGTTGTTGATTCAAAATAAGGAAAGTATTATAAAATTACCATTGGAGAGCTCCAATTCGAGCAAGATCCTGACCATGATGCTTAGAAAATGCCTCACATGCCCAAGATATGTGGCCATCTGCTAGCACACTGCAATGTGAAAGTTGGTATTTAATGTGTATGCTTAAGTGTGAGTTAAATGTTCTCTCCTTCAAACAGCACCATATATTGCATGGGTGATAAGAAAACTTTGGAGTGAATTTCTATAAAACTGTAAGAAAAAGGTTCCTGATGTGTTAAGGATGAGTGATTCCTTACTGTTGCTTCCTAACAAAAGAATTCCAAAGGTGCATAAGCTTCTTCTCATGCTTTGTCACATCTACAAAATCATCAAGCATCTGCACCCATAGATATTTTATCAGATAACATTTTTTAATCGTTTCAGTTCATGTGACTCAATGGTTCAAATGCACAAGGCAGCCTTCATTTTCCTATGCCTAGCATAATTCTGATAATATGCACTGCCATTTTCCTCACTAGAACTGCCTTATCTTTAATTGCTGATGCCCATAATACTCGTAAACAACTGCGTTTCTAAACTTAAAAATGATTTTGATTTCCTGAATTTAATCCAATGTTCTGAGAATTATTTTTAGAAAACGTTTATTTTATCATAAGCAGATGCAAATATTGCCTTTGCAGATGAAATCCTTCACGTGAGAAGTTCAATTATCTCACTGTTGATGATTTCTTACCATATTACTGAGTAAGGTTACCATAAACTTTAACTGGTTTTCACATTTTAAGTTCTTTCTATGAAATATTATGTAAATTTCTTATAACGGAACCTGATAATATTTCTGAAATTCTTTCTCAATTCCATAGTATTTCTCACTTTAAAACAGAAATGGTGTCTATCTCTCAACTAAAAGAGCATTTTGTTTGTTATTACATGAAGTAGATCAACTGGCAGTTTCTTGTATATAATTTTTGAAGTTATTAATATCTCTTCGTAAATTTGAGATGTTTGATTCAACTTGTATATTAATAGCTGAGCAATTACGTCCAATTGAATTTAATTTAACATAAATGACCTTAAGGGCAATTCCTACTGACAAACAACCAACAGTTTGTTGATAAGGTAGTGAATTTCCAATTAGCAAACAAATTGTGTATCAATTGCCTTTTTTATTGTTTCCAAAGGTCCCAGAAATTACTCTGAAACCTGAAAATACTGCAAAAAAAATAAGAAGAGATCAGTGAGATAATATATATTACCCTCCTGTCTTCAAAGTCTGCAATGTCATCATCAACTTCATCTTCGCTATCTCTATCTGATAACACTTGCTCCAAGGCCATTGGCTTCATAAAATAGACAAAAGAGTCAGAAATGTAACAAAAACTTTATTCAAGAAGGCTACGCAAGTGAAATTTTAAACAATATAATGACAATTGAACACACTGGTCCCCAAATAAAGCTGCACATGGAAGCTATAAAAATACACGTTTATTTCATTATTTAGGTGTTAAACTTATTGAAATATGCTAAATAGCTAAATTACGTGAAATGAGGAAAAGTTTCTGAAACGGGCACAAGTTTCAGAAAAACCACTTCTAAAATTTTAAGAAAAAGGGAAATGGTAGTAATACACACACGCACACACACACATAGAGTTAATAAATCCATATCTCAGTAGTTAAAACTTAATACACAATGCTGGGCCTTGTCGCTTATATGGGAGATGATCCATAATGGTAGGGGTAAATAAGGATTAGGTCACTGGTAATAAAAATTTGTTTTCTCAAACGTTAAAAATTTACAGGAAGAGATGAGATCATAGCGGGCTATTTTTAAACAGGAGGAAGAAATTCAGCAGCCACACTGAACTCTTGGGTTGAAGTGGTCAGGAAAAGGGAACAACCTCCCCTGCCCACCTGGTTGAAAGGGTGGTATAGGGAAAGGTTGAACAAGGAACGCCTCCACCAAGCATGGGAACTTAAGCTCAGAGTACATGGGCTCACCCCTCCCATGGCCCCATCGAATTCCCTACAGAGAAACACCTCTCTCCTTCACAGCACTTTAGATTTGAAGGACCCCAACCTTGAGCATGTATGGATGGTCCCCAAATCCACACTCATCCTCTATTTACAGACACAGAGAGACCGTTTCAGAGCCTTCCAGGCGAAGAGAAGATTGAATTCTCTCCCACCCACAGAACTTTCTTAATCCTGACCTCACCAAATCCCAATAGGCAGAACTCAAGTTATCTAGGGACAAAGACACAATTGCATGATGAGAAGGGAAGTGGGTAGTTATTCATGATCTAAAGGCCAACATCCATGATTTGTCCCCTCTCGGATTTCTCCCACCCTTGAGCCAAATGATAATCTTGTTTAGTTGGGGGACATAGTAGGGGGAGTTGGCCAACAATATCCATCGGCTCATGGAGTTATAATGGTGCATTTTGGTATGCACTAGGTGCACTTCATGGCGCGCTTTGGTCCCATGACCTCTTTTTCCTCAAAAATATGCATGCCAACACCATGTGGATACCACCATAGACCCATGTCTACCGCTGGGCATGGTCATGTCACCATGACACTAGATCTTACAGTATCAAAGGGACTTGGGAGGTTATCTGTCAAATACTAGACGATTTCCAAAGAAGGGTTATTATGGTGTCATCAAATGAACATTCCAAATTTTTGTGGGTCTAGTTCAACGTTTTAAAACTCCAACTCCGGTTCGGAAACGGCCGAGTGTCGGCTCCAACTCCAACTCCGACTCAGTATCGACTCGGCCAGTTTGATTTCAATGACTCGGTCGTTGTAAAAAGTACATTAAATATTTATTTTTTATAAAAACACATAATTTTAAATATTTTCATTCATGTTTCCAAACATAAAGCTTTAGAATATAGAGAGAAGGCAACATATCATCAAAGTAGGCTTATGAATATATCCATTATATCAAAATGGCACCCACTGCGTTGTCCAATACATACATGAATGATGATATAGAGATCAAAACAAAAACACATAACCAAGGAGGCTGGAAATGGCCTCTACAACAAAAGTAAACTACAAAACATCACTAGTCACCAGTACTACTAGCTACTGCTAGAAGAGCCAACATCATCTAGCTCAGACTCTGAATCAAAGTCAGACAGGGAAACCCATGGCTCCTCCTCATCATCATCTCCAACTGCAACTGTAGCAGTAAAAGTGGTAGCACTAGTAGGTTGCGCAGCAGCTACACGCTGAGATAGACAAGATATGCACTTCCATCATGGCTGAGTAGAGGAAGCGCCTGCAACTGGAGGACTTGGGGCTGGGCCAGAGGCTGGTACAAGTGGATCTGCATTCAACTAAACATTTTATTCAACTAATGCCCCCGTCTATAAATCCAAATCAAGATCCTCATCAGAATCAAACTCTGTTGGATGACTCTCCACTACCTAATCTAATGTTGGATCAATATCTTCCAAGTTCCAACACAATGGGATCTGAATCAAGTCTTTTGTTCAGCGATTGGTTGCGTCTAAGTTGGAGGTTGTATTGGACATAGACTAGATCATTTAACAGTTTTTTATCCAAACAGTTCCTCTTCTTCGTGTGAAGCCTCTCAAAGACAGACCAATTGCACTCACACCCAGTAGCACTGCAAGTTTGACTCAATACAAATTGCAAACTTCTGCAATTGATGACAATGGCTACCAAATGCATCCCACCATTGTGCTGCAAAAAACATAGTTGTGTAATGAGTTAGCTCAACAAAATTACAAATTATATCCAACTTTGAAATTATAAACAATTTACAAAATAAGAATTTAAAAATTGAAATTGTTTATTTACCTAGCTCATCTGCTTCCCTTGCAATCCTTGCTAGGTTCTTACCAAAGGTACCTGTGGCTTTGCTGAAACAAGTGATCTGTCGGTGTATCTCCAGCTTATCACTCTCCATAGGGACCATGCGATCAATGCAGTCAATCAATACCATCTCTAACCTCCCCACCCAAAGCTCTTGCCTCCAGAGCTTTATAGTAATACCTTGGGTTTAAAAAATACCTAGTTGCATGTATAGGGCGATGGAGTTGACTGTTCCATCTTTCATCAAAGACTGCCCAAATGGGCCCATACTTAGCCACTCTATCCTTGTATGTTGTCTTTATTTGCTCCTTTTCTTGATCCATAGCCTCATAAATGAAGCCCATAGCCAATCTTGCCCCATCCACCAACCGCAACACCTTAACCAATGGCTCAACAACCTTCACAATCTTTGTTGCCTCTTTCCAAAATATTTCTTCATTAACTTTCTTTTTCAAATCTTTTCCATCCTATTTGTGAGACCAATGGCTTTCATTCCATTCATCACTGGAAAACAACTTTTGCAAATTTCTATGTTGGGAAAGCATAGATTGCAATGTCAAAAAAAGAGTTGCAAATCTAGTGATGGCAGACCTAATAATATCCCTGCCCCCTGTGTGTTTCCTCATCAGACTCAAAATCCATGAATGGTTGTAGATACACTTTGTTATGCTTTTGGCATGCTCTACAATGTTCTTGACCCAATCTAGTTTGCCAATATCCTCAAACATGAGGTCTCTGCAATGTGCAGCACATGGGGTCCAAAAGATGGTTTTGTGTTTTTCCTCTAACAATTTACCAGCAAGAACATAGTTAGAGGCATTATCTGTGATGATTTGAACAACATTAGCCACCCCCACCTCCTCAACAACCTCATGCAACAGCTGAAACAACAATTGTCAATCTTTCACCCTATCAAATGCATCAACTAATTTTAGAAACACGATTCCCTGTGGGCAAAAGATAAGAAAGTTTATGATGGTACGATTCCTTTGATCAGTCCATCCATTTGACATGATGGTACATCTTGTTTTTTCCCATGAGATTTTGAAATATTTCAAATACTCATCAATGGAGAAAATTTATTTTCGCAAACGAGGACCACTTAACTCATGCATAGTAGGGCCTTTGAAGTCCTTTCCAGCAAAAAATGGCATCAAACATAGGTTCATAATATGGTGAACGGGAAGCATTGAAGGGGCTACATATGACTTCTACTAGCTTGAGGACCATGTGCCTCTGATGGAGAGGAGGGTGTGACAGTGAAATAACTTTTGATATTCATATCACCCTTCTTTTTCATTTTACCCTTACCCTTTTTTTCTTGCATGGACTCCAAAGTGGGAGGAACATAGCGGAAGGGGTTGGATGCATTAGTACAAGGGATAGATGAAGAGCCCTCAAAATCAAAATGGGGTTTGGCAGCCATCATTTGTTGTATACTCTTCTTCCTCCCAATTTCAGCCTCTATTTCTTTTTGCCTAACTTTTTCTTCTTGAAACTTCTAAAAGCTATTTAACAACTCCTTCCTAATCTCCCCAATTTGTACTGATGGTGCTTCACATGGAGTAATTTGCCCTCTAATACCAACCAAGTGTTGTTTCAACCTATGAATGCCCCCAGGACCCTCCTTAATCTTTCTATATTATCAACCATTTCAGCATATGCCCAACTAGCATCTTTCACTCTAGGAGCCATTTTTTGACTTGTAAATGAAAGGAAACAATCTAAAAATGAAAAAAAAAAAAATAACATTACTTCAATGTTCATTTCTTTAACAAAAAAGACTCTTCAATTTCCAGATTTGCACAAATAAATAAATAAGCAAAAACAGATTTTAGAAGTGAAAAAAGTACCTCTAGGCACAAACTGCCTCCTCAATACTGCTCCAACAAACCAACTCATCAAAGTTGCTCCAATCGCTGCCCAAGAAGCTTCTCACAGTTGCTCCAATGCTTGCTCAAGACTCCTCATTGCTGCTCCAAAAACAAACTCTACAACTCTTCACAAACTCCTCACAAATTCTCACACAAATGCAATGAGATAGTTGTGAGAAAATGAGAGGGGTTGGGTAGCTTTTATAGGGTTGGGAGAGGTAAACGGACCTCAAAATCACCCTAAAGAAAATTAGAATTGACTATGGGGTCCAATTTCCCCCCCAAAAGACCTCACTGGTAGTGCATGTGTGTGGGTGACAAAGCCAGTCGAGTTATCTCGGGCTCGGCCGAGCCAGCCAAGTCAGTGACCGGCTCGGTAACAAACCGGCCAGCAGCTCTGTTTCATCCACCGAGCCGACCCGGCTAGGCCCTGGCTTGGTCTGGCTTGACCGAGTCGGAGTTGGCTCGGTCGTTTTTGAAAACAATGGTCTAGTTCTATCAAAACAACCCCCTTCTTTGAGACAACTACATTGCAATTTTCTACTTCCAGCTAGCCTTATCATAATTCTCAGTACATAGGGAGTCTGGGGGAGACCCTTTCCTCGATATCTATGTGCAAACATCTCCCACTACTCCACTCTTAGTGAGGTCACTCTTCTCAGTGACTTCAATGTCCACACTAGAGATCTACAAGTACTCTTCACGACAAGGTCAAGGATACACTTTTCCTCCAAGAGCTAGAGCTAGAATTTGTGAATCTTCATAGGAGTTCACAAGATAGGAATGGACCCCTCACAGGTTATATATATATATATATATATATATATTATATATATATATATATATATATCATTGCATTTTGTTTCAAAAAAACAATCAAAATGCCAATTTAGTTGTAGAATATATGAAAACATGTATGTTTATACACAAATCAAGATAGAAATGGCATCCATAATACATTGATCATTAATTATTCGAGCATCAATCATATAGACTCTAGCAATTAGAAACATTTAACAAACATCAAATTTTTAAGCATATAATAGAAAGTAGAATGTAGATAATTAAAACATTGAAATAGCTTATGATTGATCTACCAACTACCAACATAACCAAATTCCAAAGTTTAAGCAGTGATGTTTACAAAATAGGCCATCGGACATCTATACACTGAAGCGTGAAAATTGATAAGTCCATATTCAAAACACTAAATTTTAATCTAACATCTATAGCTATGACAAACAAAATGGAGAATCTATCTACTATTCTCTCCTCCTTATGGTACCACAACCACTACATTAGCCTCCACATGGTGGGAGTGAAGCAACTAGTGGTTGTGTAACAGAAAAGGAAGCCTTTGCTATAGCTCCACATGCTGGGAGTGAAGAAACTAGTGGTTGTGTAACAGAAGAGGAAGCCTTTGCTATAGCTGGAGTCCTAGACATGGGAACTATGGCACTAGATGGAGGTGGCTTCTCAACACAATCATCATCATCCCAGACAAGAGCATCCTCCAATTGCTCTAAATATAACATTCCATCCTTAAATTATCATCCTTTGTATTTTTATCCCAAACCATCAAGTCTTGATTTGTCTTTGCCTCCTAAAAGTAATGGGACAACAATCACAAGTTATAATGAACATAAACCAAGCTTTCTGGTCGTTTTACATTCAACCTATTTCCTTTCATATTGTGGATGAAACTATAGGTGCCCCAACACTTCTCTACAAAAGAAATGTTCACCACCTATGAGAGCACCCACAATGCCAAACTTGTTGTCATGGAACAACACCACCATGTATGTTCTACCACTCGTGAGAAGAGAGATTCCCCCGATCTATGACTGCATGGTTGGTCCAAAAGGTACCATTGGAAGTGATGTAGTGGCTCAATTGTTGTTGTATGGTGTCACACTCCTCATTAGAGACCATTTTATCTAATGCTTTCAAATAACTAGCTTGAACCACTTGATCTTCTTGTGTTTTTTCTTGCTCCTCCCACCATGTGCTGGAGATGAAAGACATGACACATGATAGTATTTAAGAGTAAGAACATATGCTTAGCACTTCCCATTGTTTTTCCACCTTTGTACAAATATGGTTATACAAGTCGACATCTTTAGGATCAACAATGTCTTTAGTATGCCCCAACATGCTATCCATCTACTCCTACCCCTCCCCAATTATTCGTCGATCTGAATCTGCAAACCTAATCATGTAATAAATTGGCTTCATCCCATGCAAAACATATTTAACCAGCAACCAAAATGACTGTCAAGAATAGTGTCTTTCACTACATTAGCACCATCTCTATCAATGCTCATGTCTTCCCATGCATCACTCATCACCAAAGCACCCAAAGATTGCCTCACCCTTAATAGGCACCTAAATGTGAGGTAATAGCTTGCAAATCTAGGTTTTGCAAGCTTAACTACCGACAACTTGGACTAAGTGCCATAAAAGTAATTCACCCTTGTATGCCCAATGATAAATTTAATGAGATGCTTCCCTCTCTTGTATAGTTCATTAATCCATTTGCATTCTCTATGCCTGATAATACCATGTATCAAAAGGTTCAATGTGTGCACCAAGCACCAGGACCAAAATATTTGTGGATATGTCGCCCAATCATTTTTCCTGCTCGCTTACAATTTGTTGCATTATCAATGGATACTTGAACCACATTATGAGTACCAACATCATCAATTGATTTCAATACGAAACCTGCAATATTTTGAAAGGATGAAGTGATTGAGGAGTCATAGACTATAAGAAACATTGCACCGTTAGCAAAAACACCAAGAATATTTATCAAATGTTGGTTTCTAACATTTGTCCAACCATCTAATACAATGGATACTCTGGAATTTACCCACTCATCTATAAATTGTGTCAAAGTTGTATGAACTTTCGATATTTCCATGTCTAATCAAATAATTCTAGCTTTCTCGTAGTTGGGGCCCTTGTATCCTTTAGAGGTATCATTGAAGCCTTTTACCATATCATGCCAATATGGGGAGTGAAGCACATTGAATGGCACAACACAAGCACAAAGAAACCGCACAATTTTTGCATCCACCTCATCTCTCCTACCAATATTAAAAAAAAATTGCTATTGTTCTTCCAAATTCATAGGTTCCAGAAATTCCATCACAAGATGGTGGGTGGCCACCAAATTTAGAGGTTGCACTTGTACTTGCATCAAACTGAAGTTTTTGTTTCTTCATAGCAAGTGCAACACATTTTCTTTATGTAGCCTCCTCTATTTGGATGTATTTTTTCCTTTGTTCCATTGATACATTTTGGCAAATATTCATCCCTACACCTTTTTTCTTTTCAACAAATAGCAATTTCTCACAAAGATGCCTCCTCAAACGAGTATATGAGCCACTATAAGGTTTTCCATTATGACAATCATGAGGGCAAATAAATTTGACACTTCCACCACCTTGCCCCCCTCAACTATTGTCACAAAAGGCTTGAAAAGTGTTAGTTCATCTTTTGGATTTGCTTGTTTCATTTGAGACAACACTTCATGCTCTTCCCCACGGGACCCTTCCTCATCTTCATACATTGTATCAGCAGTGTGACCACTACCCTCTTCTATTTCTCCCCTTCGATGCCTACCCCCCAGCAACACCATGAAGCCCACAAATGGAATGAGCACCCAAAAGAACACTAGTTTCCCCCCTAATTACTTGAACAACCTACAATAGAATAGGGGAGAAGAAGGAATGGGAAAGAGTGCGAGAAGGAAGAAAAAAAATAGAATGAAAAAATACAAGAAAACGAGCAAGTTGGGGTTTGCTCTTACCTATTCAACTCTTGAGAAGTTGAGGTCGATGGCAGCCTTTCTCTACTCCTCCAATCTCCTCTTTCTCTTCTTCTCCAATCTCTCCTTTGCCCTCTCCCCCAAGCTCTCACAAATCTGCTCTTCTTTTCTCATTCTACTCCTCCAAGCTCAACATGGAATGATTAGAATGAAAAAAAGAGAGGGGGAAGAGGCCTTTTAACCTCAATCCATCTCTCTTCACAACCTTAAAACAACTTACCGCACCTTCCTTTACCATGGATCCCACCAACAGATTAGCCAAAAAAAACGCACACCACCAAAGGGCACATGTGCCTAGCAAAAGCAGTCGTGAAGTTTTCAGGAAGCGTGCTTGAAGCAACGTGGAACGACGCTTGACAAATTTGGAAGATTCTCGCTTTTGATTTTCCAAGAAGCCTATTTTTGTAGAGAGAAGTGCGCTTCAATGATGAGCTTCGAGGACGCTTCACTTTGAAGCACGGATCCTACCCCCAAATAAGAAGGGGGTTGCTTCCTGCAACACTAGTGTGAGGGCCAATATGGTTGACTCTATCCTGGCCAATTAAGACCTTCTCCCACATTAATACCTCTCAGTTTCCCTCCCACCCTAGCAAACTACGCCCTCTTCACCCTTTTTGCCTCTCTACTTCCCCTCCCACTTCTCCCACCCCACAATCCACCCTGCCAACCCCCACCCCACCTTTCTATGTATAGAGATTATTCTGCGTCCTATACCACCCGCCTTAAGGAGTTGCTCCCCCTATTTCCCACTTCGAGTCATTGGATACAAGCATAGCCAAATAAGGGATACTTTCCTTGATCATCTTGGAAGCAACTCTTGATTTTTATTCCCAACCTAGTCCTTATCATACCAGAAAACCTACCATTGGTTGCTTCCCCATGAACCATTGGTTTGATGATGAATGCAAGAGGGTTGTTTGACCTTATTTGACCATAGCATTGGTGGTCAATTCGACCATCATAGTTGACTAGCAGTATTAGGTGTATCTCTTGTTGAACTAAAGGAATTCTCTAAGGAAAAGGTTGGGTTTTTCCCCCAAGTGGGTTTTCCCAGGGTAAATCGTGTGTTCTCTTTGTGCATTGTGATCTCTACTATACTTGTGCTTTTATGGTTGAATTTATAAAGTGTAATTTCTTAATGATAAACTGGAATTGCAAAAAGATCTATATCATTAAAGTAATTATCAGTTTTCATAAATTTGTGGTTGTAATTATTGCACTTGAAAAACCAACATGTTACTAGAGCTTTGTTAAAGGAAAGGACATTCATATCACTCTTGAAGATCACTAGTAAAAGGGAAGAGCATTGAAAAAACCTACATCTACAATCTATTTTCTTATCTATGACTATGGGCTCCTCTATGAAGTCAGAGAACAAATTGGAAAGAACTACAAATTTCAGGGCTTGGAAGACAAGGATTGACCTTGTTCTTGCAAAGAATGAACTCCTGGGTATTGTAAAAGGCGAAGTCATTGAACCTTCTAATAATGAAAGGAAAACAAAATATGAGAAAGATGACATCACAGCTAGAAGCATCATTGAGGACTCTATTAGAGATCACTCAATTCCATATGTTACAAATATTGACTCTTTAAAGAAGATGTATGATTGCCTCGTTGGATTATACACCATCATCTTGGTCAACCAATGAGCTTGAAGAATGAACTTTGTGATGTTAAAATCTCAAAGAATGATATTGTGGCTTCATATTTGATGAGAATCTCATAGCTAAGAGATCAATGTCAAGAAATTGATGAAATAATTTATGAAAGGGAACTTCTGACTACAGTGCTCAATAGTTTACCTGACTCATGGGAGTCATTTGCATCTAGTATATGTGGCAGAAAGGAAACTCCAAAGTTTGAAGAACTATGGGCTGCATGTACTCAAAAAGAATGTAGGCTCATATCAAAAGGAAAGATTCAAAGATCTGAAGAAGGTGAATCACAAGCATATGCAGTATGCTCCAAGAAGGTTAGAGGAAGAAAGAAGTTTGGTTTTCGAAGAATAAATGAGGGTAGAAGACATGAAGGTAGAAGGCTTGCTCCTCAAGGAAAGAAAGATATGTCAAAAGTTCAATGCTATCATTGTCACAAAATGGTCACATTAAAAACCAATGCCTTGAAGGATCGAATGATAGAAAGAGAAAGGGAAAGCAACATTCTACCACAGCAGACATTAATGAACTTCCAAAGCAACCTAAGAATGAAGATTCAAGTGACAAAGATTTCTTTTACTTTTATGTTCTTACAGGTTCTATTGCAAATAGCGATGATTTGTGGCTAGTAGAGAGTGGTGCCTCAAGACACATGACATGAGATCGTGACAACCTTACAAGTCTAATGGAAAGGAGACTATCTCAAAAGGTAGAGCTTGGAAATAACAATAATTATGCAGTCAAACGCATTGGGAAAACGTCTATTGAGTTGGAATCAAATGAAAACGTTCATCTCAGCAATATCCTATATGTACCAAGTTTCAAAAGAAAATTGATTTTTATTTCATGTTTGGAAGACAAAAGAGATAGAGTAGCATTTGTTGATGGCAAAGTTTTTGTATGGCCAAAAGGGTCAAGTATAGATTCTACTAGAGCGATTTGAGTTCATGAAGGAAGGTTGTATAGCCTCTTGAAACAGTTTGCTCAAGCATTAGTGCATAATGACAATAATCCATGCGAGCTTCGTTATAGAAGATATGCTCACCTTCATTATAGAGCTTTGGTAGCTTTAAATCAAATGGTTTCAAGTGCTAGAATTGCAAATGGAGCATAAAGAAGTTTCTAAATGCTGTGCGCTTGGGAAGAATGTCAAGAATGTCAAGACTTGCCTATGTTTTTATGGAATGAAGCATCAATGAGAACAGTCAATATTTAAAATAGAAGTCCTCATCGAATTTTGGATGACAAGACACCTGAAGAAGCATTCACAGGATAGAAACCACAAGTTGGACATTTGAGAATCTTTGGGTGTCATGTTTACATTCATGTACCTAAAGACAAAAGGAAGAATCTTGAACCTTCAAGAAAGAAGGGAACATTTATTCAATATAGTGAGTCATCAAAGACCTATAAAATCTATGTTCCTGAACAGTGACAAGTTGAAGATAGCAGAGACATTGCCATTGATGAGAATGTTTCCTATTGGAAGTCTAAAACAAGTTCCTATGGATTCTAATGATGATGAGGAACATGAAGCTCCCAAGAAAGAAGGCTCAAATCCATCCAATCCTTAAAAACATCCAATAGATCTCAAGAAGATCCGTAAGGGCCTAGCAATCAAGTGCGTCCAGTTATTGTTCTTGAAATCAGGAAAAGGCCAGCTTGGCTTACATCTACTTTATAGGAAGCAAAAGGACATGCAGTGCCATGTGGCACCTTCAAGAAAACAAGAGACCATAGAGGCATTCTGGATATGCAACATTGATGTCTATTCTCATCGATTTTGAACCTTCCACCTATGAAGAAGCAGTTAGCCAACAAGTTTAGAAGGATGCGATGTTGGAAGAATACCAATCGATTATGAAGAATGATGTATGGAAGATTGAGCGTAGACCTGAAGGGAAGTTAGTCATAACCTCCAAATGGGTATACAAGATTAAGCATGCAGTGGATGGCAGTATTGACAAATACAGGGCGAGATTTGTGGCTAGAGGGTTCTCCCAGAAAGAGGGAGAAGATTACAATGAGACTTTTGCTCTGGTTGCCAGGTACACTACTATTAGATTTATTATTTCTATTGTTTCTTCTAGGGGTTGGAAATTACATCAGATGGATGCAAAGACTGCGTTCTTGAATGGTGTGATTGACAAAGAAGTGGACATAGAACAACCTCAAGGGCTTGAGGTTCATCGAAAAGGGTTTCATGTTTGTAGATTGAAGAAGGCCTTGAGTGGACTTAAGCGAGCACCTAGAGCCTACTCTTCACGAATTGAAAGCTTCCTGACAAGACTCGGTTTTTCCAAAACTGATGTCGATCTAAATCTTTATATCAAGGTTGAGAAGAATGAACATGTGATTCTATTGTTGTACGCTGATGATTTATTTCTGATAGGCGTCGAGCATCTCATTATTTCATGTCAGAGGGAGTTGGCTTATGAATTCAATATGAAGGATCTTGGGTTGATGCACTACTATTCTAGGCTAGAAGTATAACAGAAGCTTAGTGAAATCTTCCTTGCTCAAGGAAAGTTTATTATCAAGATCTTGCAAAAGTTTGGAATGATGAACCGTAGATTTATGGAAACTCCCATGGTGACAAATATAAGAAAGTTGAGAGACTCAGAATCAAATTTGGTAGATCTATCCATGTATTGGAAGTTGATTGGCTCTTTGATGTATTTGGTTAAAACCTTGTTGAACATTTGCTTTCCGGTAAAAAATTTGAGCCAGTTCCAGGTGGAAACAAGACATGATCATTGGATTGTAGCGAAGCATGTATTGAGATATTTGCGGTTGATTATGGTTTGAGATGTCTACAGTTGTAGGGTTATACAGATGCAAATTGGACAAGGAGTGTTGAAGACTAAAAAAAGTACACCCAGAGCTTGCTTCAATTTGGGCTCTACTATGATTTTGTGGATGAGTAGGAAGCAAACATTCATTGAACTCAACATTGCTGAGGCAGAGTATATTGTAGCCAGCTTAGCGAGTTGTGAAGCAGTGTGGTTTCGGAAGTTACTCGCAAGACTATTTGATTAGGTGCTAGAACCAACCATAATATATTGTGACACTCAAAGCTACGTAAAGCTTATAGAGAATCCATTTTTTCATGGCAAGTCGAAGCACATCGAGGTCATGTACCACTTCATTCGTGACATGGTGAAAAACAAAGCAATGAAAGTGAAGCTTCAGTGCATCTCCACTATTGAGCAAATTGTTGTTATTCTTACAAAGCCTCTGTCCAGAATGAAGTTTGTATACTTTAGGGACTAGTTTGGACTTGTTGAGAATGCTTCCCTTAGTGAAAATGAGTGTTGATGAGATAGCATCAGGGACAAACATTCTCCCTGTGTCAACTATGTTGACCAGATCAGGGAGAGTGGCCTGTTGATTTAGTAGTGCAACCAAGACTAGTTTAGTTTTTCACAATTGATAACTACTTCTAATGATGTAAACAATCTTCTTTTAGCATTCCAATCAATAAGCAACTATACATGAAAAACTTCAACCATTCAATTTCATCAATAGAGCAGTATCGATCACAAAAAATACTAGAACAAGAGACAAGAGACCAAAATTAGGCTCAAAGCCAGGGTAAAACCAACAAGGGGAAAACCCAACCAAACTTTCCTTATTAGAGAGAAATTATGTTCATCAATAGTACATCAAAATATTCCAAGAAAATTCTAAATCTGACTTCAACAAATACCACGTCAAACTAGTCAATGAAGAGAGAGAAAGTCAACTTCTGGTCAAAGTCTGATCTACAACAATAAGGTTGAATTTCAACATGTGGAAGGTTTGAACAAGAGGGTTGAATTTCAGTCAACCTTAGTAAAACAGTCTCCCTATAATTTTCGATCAAATGCCTCAGCCATGCATATAGTCAACCCAAGTCAACGAGCAAGAAATATATATGAAGATGCAATCAAACACAGTCAAAAAATTCCCAGAATATTCGGCCTCTCAAGACAGTCAAAGAGCTCGGTCAAACTAAAAGCAATCCTCCAAGTCAACGCAGGTCAAACAGAAACAAATATGTTGGTCAACGCAAAATAGAAATCTCCCTTTGACTCCTTTGCACATGTGAACTCCCTCTTGCTATTTCAAATCAAATATGTGGTGATCTATGAAACCGAATTCGTCTAAAACAGGCCACGTGTCCAAATCCCATAAATCCAACACTATTTGATGGGAATTCGAATCCTAAAATGGGACACCACGTGTCCTAACAGGACACCATCAAATCCCGGTCATGTCTCGTTAGGACACTTCGTGTCTTGATTTTGGGATTCGAATACCAAAAAAGTGAGGGTTTATGAGGTTTATGAGGGAGGGTTTATGAGGTTTATAAGGATTTATGAGGTTTGTGAGGGTTTATGAAGGAGGGTTTATGAGGATTGTGAGGGTTTATGAGGGTTTATGAGGTTTGTGAGGGTTTATGCAGATATTTGAATTTTGCATGTACTATGCATGCTATAATGTTACTAACTTACTTTGTAAACAGTAAAACTAACATCTAGGTGAAGATCTATGTTTGAAATCAATGAATTTGCATCATTAATGAGAATTTGTGTAAGAAATATCTAATTTTTAATATATATATATATAATAAAATAATATATAACAAATCCTATGTGTCCTGTTTCGGGGGGTCAACGTGTCCGAATCCGACACTCGAATCCCCGTATCCTACGAATCTCGAATCCCCGTGTCAAGTGACTTAGGTGGTTATGTGTGTCCAAATGAAGTCCAACGAACCTCTATTTATATGTGGTTTCAGAGGTGCCTTTTCTCACATGTGGGGCCAACTTGGTCAAACTTGAAAATATGAATTTTATCCATTAGTTGCCAATGAAAATACGAACCATAGCTACCCATTTTTCAACACTCCCTCTTAGCTAGGGAGGTACTTTTCATTCTCTCTCAAGATCGATCTTCTCGACCAATCCATAGGTCTCACGGCCCATAGCCTAAGGAAAAGATCACAAGTACAAGTCTCTCTCTATCAAGATCAATCTCACTGACCAATACATAGGTCCCACAGCACATAGCCTAATGAGATCACAAGTCTCATCATAAGGAAATATAGCATCAAAACATGTCCCATCACGTTCATGAGGCCATACTCATATGCACAAGGTCCATCTCCCTAAGCAATCCACAAGTCTCACAACCACAGTATGAGGGAGGAATCCCTTTCTCAATCCTCGACTATATAGTCTTATGATCCATGACCTAAGGGAGAGAACTCAAGCTCAATCTCCACGACCAATCCATAGGTCTCACAATACCTCCATATGGGAGAGATCACAAACTCAATGTCCCTAACCAAACTAGTCTCGTAGTCACCATGACCTAAGGGGTCACTCTATGCCTCAAAACCAAGCTCCCCGACTAGACTCACTGTTAATTTATGGTATGTTCTATGCTTAGAGCAATTTACTTCTTTTCTTCTTATTAGCCACAGATTAGCAATCATATATACATTAAGTAAACTACAGATAGAACATAAACGATCAACAGAAAATAAGCCAAGACAGGAGACACAAGATGTGGCGGCTAGCCAAGGACAAACCCCAATGTGGGGAAACCCTTTGCTCAAATCTTTTTTCATCTTCAATAGTTCAACCGAGAGAAATAGTACAAAATCAGAATTCTATAATTTTATATCAGCAGCAGCAAACCCTAGATCAGCAAAGTCAAACTTAGCCAAATAGCTCCGGATTAACTTCTAGTCAAATTGAAGAACTTGGTCTTCAACAACAATAAGTAGCAGCCCAAAACAGTCCTCAAAACATGGTCAAAACAGCAGTCTATATATCAGCTCCTGCAGTCAGCCCTAACTAGTCAACGTTGCCCCAAACAATGGTCAAACAGAGGTCAATAAGGCTGATCTGAACTGCAGCTAGCAAGAGAGGGACTCCCCACACAAATTTGTAGTCAAGGAAGCCTATACACTGGTCAACACAGTCCTCTAGCACCCAAAACATGTTATTGTACCTTCCTACGTCCTCCTTCCACATCACAGCTTGCTGCCCTAACTACGTCCTCTTTCTTCTTCCCACGTGAGAGAGTCTTCTTCTGTCTATGCATACCCAAGAGACTAGGAGAGAGAAGAGATGTGGAGATGAGATGATGAGAAAATGAATCAACCTCTCTTGTATTATATGATTCACTGGGCATGTGTGCCACATATTTAATTGTTGGCCGACCTTAACAATTTGTCAAGTAAATACAAATAAATTCATATCTCCATAAATACTTGTCGAAATTAGATGATCTTTAGATCAATCCTACACCTCTCGACAAGAGGAATCTAGGAAAAATATCAGTTGCCATAAATGAGGTGACCCACATGGAGTTTGGCCTTAGTTGCCAATTTTAACACTCCCTCTCAACTAGGGAGAACTCCATCTGCAATCCGTCTAACCATCGCTACTATCCCAACCATCAAATGCACTACCCTGTACCCCTGTACAGCTTGGCCCTGCTCTGCTCTTATCTTCTTTGCTCGAACTATGAAGAAGAAGAAATGATCAAGGATGCATCATACCATCCTCCACTGATTCGAAGTCAGTCTCAGAGTGTGTCATAGAACTCTCACTGATCCCAGATCAATGGATGTCATCCTAGCATAAGGAGTGTGGTAGATACAACGATGTGTCCATCGATAGTACTACTAATGGTCCCTAACCCCATTTCCCTACTCATTGATCAAATGAGAGGTACTTCCCATCAGTCCCAGGCTGCATGGGTAGGATGCCTCGACGGGAGAACTAATCATCCTGTCCACTGGAGAGCGAATCATCCTGTCCAATAGTCACCATGGAGAACTAATCATCCTGGCCCACAGGAGAATTAATCATCCTATCCTACAATCACCACGGAGAATTAATCATCCTGGCCCATAGGATAACTAATCATCCTGTCCCACAGTCGCCACGGCGTGTACAGGGGAAGGTTGAGCCTTTCACCCTATACGTAGTGCGCACCACCAGGGGATGGTGAGTCGCCCTGCAGTCACATGTCACTCCAAGAAGTACCCCGTGCTCCCTAGAGCTTCCAGAGCTCAATACATCATACTCGACCCTCATAAGAGAGTCTCTAAACGACACCAAGTCGTTTTCAAAAAGTCAAGATTTGACCTTTCCCAGGGGCTTCGTCAAAATGTCGTTGACCTGTTCGTCTGTACCAATGTGTTGGAGCCTTATTGCTCCCCGCTGCACCATATCCGAAATATAGTGGTACCTGATATCGATATGCTTATAGCGATCATGAAATACAGGATTCTCTGATAAACGAATCTTGCTCTAGTTGTCACACAGGATCACGGTGGTATCCAATGTAAATCCAAACAACTCACTAAAGAGCTTTCGCAACCAGACCGCCTCACAAGAGGTCATACTAGTAGCAATGTACTCTGCGTCGGTGGTGTTCAAAGCCACCGACTTCTGCTTCCAGTTCATCCAAGATATCGAGGCAAATCCCAAAGAGAAACAACACCCAGAAGTGCTCTTTCGATCCACCACACTGCCTGCCCAATCAACATCGGTATATCCAAGTAGTCTCACATCTCCAACAGTGTATCTCAACCCATGAGTGATTGTGCCACGAAGATATCTCAACAAATTCTTGGCACCAATTCAATGTGTGTGGTGAGGCTCAAACATATGTTGACTCAACGTGTTGACTACAAAGCATATATCCGGACATGAGTTCACCAAGAACATCAATGCTCTGACGAGTTGACAATACTCGGTAGCATTTCGTAAAATAGGTCTGGCAGCACTACCGCTTAACTTCTTGAAGTCAAGCTCCATCGGGGTAGTTACGGGCTTGCAGTCCACCATACCGAATCTCTCCAATATCTTCACCACGTATTTTCCGTGAGATACGAAAATCTCCCCTGGCTTTTGCCAAACTTCTAGCCCAAGGAAATAGTGCATCAGTGCTAGGTCCTTCATCTCAAACTCAGAAGCCAACTCCCTCTTACATTTGTGAATGAGAAGGTCTGCCCCTGTTAGAAAGAGGTCGCCAATGTATAGCACCAGTATGAGAGGATTGTTATCTTCAACCTTAAAGTAAAGGTTAGGGTCGGCTTCACTCCTAGTGAATCCCAACTTCATCAAGTAGCTATCGATCCTCTCATACCACGCTCAGGATGCTTGCTTCAGCCCATAGACGGCCTACTTCAACATGCACACATGAGATTCTCGATCATGAATCTCAAATCCTTGGGGTTGCTCCACATAGACCTCCTCTTTGATCAAACATGCAAGAACGCAATCTTGACATCCATCTGATGTAGGTTCCATCTTTGCAAAGCAGCAAGGGCTATGATCGAGCGGATGGTGGTATATTAGGCAATAGGTGCGAATATCTCGTCATAGTCTATACCTTCCTTCTGAGAGAAGCCACGAGCGACAAAATGAGCCTTATACTTTTCCGCACTTCCATCAACTGCATGCTTTATCTTGTAAAGGCATTTCGAAGTCACAACTGCTTTGTCCTGGGCTCTAGGGACCACATCCCAGACATCATTTTTCATAATGGACTCATATTCCTCAGTCATAGCATCCTTCCATACTTGATGCTTGACAACTTCTGTGAATGATGAAGGCTCATTTTGGATGATCGTGCTCATGATGGTCAAGTATCCCTAATACCTGGTCGGCTTCTTACTTTCCAGAAAGGTTCCCCTAGGTGCAACGTTCCCTTCAGCATCATCAAGTGTCCCCCTAAGCCACGAAGGCCTCTTCCTAGAAGAGGAGGGCTCTTGCGAAGGGGGCTCAATAGGATCCATAGGTTCTTCCACATCGGGCATCGTCTCATCTTCCTTTTCCTTCAGTTCCCTGGTGTCAACTTCTTTAGATCCCCTTAGAGTAGGAAGATTGCCAGCTTTTCTAAGAGCAATATCTTCGTCAAAGGTGACATCATGGCTAATCTCGACTTCCCTTTGACCAGCCACATAGATTCTAGAGCCCTTGGTATTTTCGTTGCAGCCCACAAAGATTCCTTTCTTTCCAAATGCACCCAATTGATTCCTTTTCTCCTTTGGCGCATGAAAATATACAGGACTTCCAAAAATTCTAAAATGAGATACGTCAGGTTTCTTACTAGTGAACATCTCTTCGGGAGAATTAGAACACAATGCTTGATAAAGGCATTGGTTTTGTACATATATGGTGGTATTTGCAGCTTCGGCCCATAGAAACTTCAAAAGTCTTTGATCGTGGAGCATAGCACGGACCGCTTCCACAATCGTACGATTCTTCCTTTCCGCCACACCATTCTTCTCAGGAGTATATGGTGTAGTAGTCTACCTCTTAATTCCAACCTCTTTGCAAAAGTCATGAAACTCATTGGATTCATACTCAATCACATTATCAATCCTTAAGATCTTCATCTTCTTTTCGATTTGATTTTCGATCAAGGCTTTGAAGTGACGAAACCAGGAGAACACTTCATCCTTCTTTTTCAAGAAGTATATCCAAGTCTTGTGAGAATAATCATCTGTAAAAGTGAGGTAATATAAATATCCTCCCAAGGAGTTCACAGGCATCATACCGAATATGTCTGAGTGAACCAACTGCAATATATCAGAGGTCTTGCTTTGGCTTGAGGGGAATAGTCCCCTTTTGAGATTTCCTTCGGCACATCCCGGACATACACCTTCTTGCTCTAATCTAAACTCGGGCATCCCGGTCACCATTTTTCTCACATCGGGTAGAGCTTTATCATGAAGGTGAGCAAACCTTTGATGCCATAGTTCGGACTAAAGAGATGTGTCACAAGACATGACACCCAACGGACTTCCTCCAACCTGATATAATGAATCAACTCGAAACCCAAGAGTGAAAGCAACTTAAAGTTCTTTTTCCATACACGTACCTTGCCATCGATGAAGGCCACATTGTAGCCTTTGTCTTCGATTGCCAAAATGGACACCAAGTTCTTTTTTAGATCAAGTACATATAATACTTCTTGTAAATGAATTGTATTTCCCTGATTCAATTGAAGAGTGACATTCCCTACGCCTTTCACAGGATATTTTGAGTTGTCCCCAAGAACAATTTCCAAGTTGGTCTCCTTCTCTATCAGATTAGAGAGAGCTTCTTTGTAACCAGTGAAATGCCTTGAGGCACCACTATCAATAAGCCAATTTCCCAGCGAGTCCAGGGGAGCAGTAGTAGAGAGGGCCACTGGTAGATAATATTCATCTTGCTTATTGTTAACGTTAGATTCATACCTGGAGTTTCTTGCCCTCTTGAAGGGTTGTCCTCTTCCTTGATTTCCAGCATTTCTTTTACCTCTGCCATTGGACCTTCCATTCCTTCACTTGCCTTGAGAGTGATTTTGATCATCGTCATGGTGTGAGTCCCTTTTATCAGGGCACTCCCTCGCATAGTGGCCCATTTTGTTGCAATTGTAACATCGACCTATTCTTCCACCTTTGGGTCAAGCCTTTCATTTGGATTTAGCCCCATAATTGTTTCTTCTTTTAGCATGAGAAGAAAAGGCAGAGGGATGGCCTTTAAGTGCGGGCATTTCTTTCTCTTCCATCCTTGTTTCCTCTTGAATGCATCTTACCATCAATTCCTCAAATTCAGGAATTACATTCTTATTGAGAAGAGTAGTCCTGAATATATACCATTCAGGTGGCAATCCTCCAAGAGTTGTGAGTGTCATTTCCCTGTCAGGAACTACTACTTCCCCAATAGATAGGAGGTCATTCTTGATCTCGGTGATCCTTAAGAAATATGCTTACATACTCTCATCTTTGCCCTTCTTAATTTCCTTCAGCTTATTTCTAACGAACAAAACTTGATTTGCATCATTAACTTTAAATAAACTCATCAATCTATCATAGATTTCCTTGGAGGTGGTCAACTCAAAAACATAGGCCACCAGGCGCTTGTCGATAGAGCCCTGGATGATCTTCCTTGCTTTGACTTCTCCCTTGGTCCACTTGCTTCTAGCAGCAGCGGATGCATTTGATGGAGGCTCAACAATTCTGCCTCTCACATGGTCCAACACTTCCTGCTCTTCCAATGTTAAATCGAGAGACATCTTCCATCCGTGATAGTCAAACTTCTCACGGAGTTTGTCTTCAACGGGGAAGTGTGCTGAGGACCCCATGACTTCTTTAAGATTGCTTCAACAGCCTTCGATGATTGCTCTTGCTCTTGCTCTTGCTCTTGCTTGGGCTTTGTCTTCACCTCACCTCTGATACCATGTTAATTTATGGTATGTTCTATGCTTAGAGCAATTTACTTCTTTTCTTCTTATTAGCCATAGATTAGCAATCATATATACATTAAGTAAATCGCAGGTAGAACATTAAATGATTGATAGAAAACAAGCCAAGACAAGAGACACAAGATGTGGCAACTAGCTAGGGACAAACCCCAATGCGGGGAAACCCTTTGATCAAATCTTCTTTTATCTTCAATAGTTCAGCAGAGAGAAATAGTACAAAACCAAAATTCTATAATTTTATATCAGCAGTAGCAAACCCTAGATCAGCAAAGTCAAACTTGGTCAAACAACTCTAGATTGACTTCTATTCAAATTGAAGAACTCGGTTTTCAACGGCAATAAGTAGCACCCCAAAACAGTCCTCAAAACATGGTCAAAACAACAGTCAATATATCAGCTCCTACAGTGAGCCCTAACTAGTCAACGTTGCCCCAAAACAGTGGTCAAACAAAGGTCAATAAGGCTGATTTGAACTGCGGCTAGCAAGGGAGAGACTCCCCACACAAATCCGCAGTCAAGGGAGCCTATACGCTAGTCAACGCGGTCCTCTAGCACCCAAAACATGTTGTTGTACCTTCCTGCGTCCTCCTCCTTCCACGTCATAGCATGCTACCGTAACTACGTCCTCTTTCTTCTTCCCACATGAGAAAGTTTTCTTCCTTCTATGTATACCCAAGAGACTAGGAGAGAGAAGAGATGTGGAGATGAGATGATGAGAAAATGAATCAACCTCTCTTGTATTTATATGATTCACTGGGCATGTGTGCCACATTTTTAACTGTTGGCCGACCTTGACAAATTGTCAAGTAAATACAAATAAATTCATATCTCCATAAAAACTTGTCGGAATCGGATGATCTTTAAATCAATCCTACACCTCTCGACAAGAGGAATGTAGGAAAAATATCATCTGCCATAAATGAGGTGACCCACATGGAGTTCGGCCCTAGTTGCCAATTTTAACACTCATTGGCCTCACAGTCAATTGGCCTAAGGGAGTGGCAATCTTCCCAACCAATCCATAGGTCTCACGACCACAACCTAAGGAAGATTGCCGATCATATGATGCTATACAATCAGTGCTCCCTCTCTCTCAAAGAGGGGTTCTCAACAACTCCAAGTTTCTCTAAAATATGCAAACTTCATCCAAGACAATAGCTTTGTTAGCACATTAGCAACCTACTTATCAGTGGGGACATACTCGAGCCTCACAACTCCCCTTTGGACAATATTCCATATGTAATGATACTTGATCTCGATGTGCTTCAACATGTCATGGAACACCGGGTTCTTGGAAAATTTCACACAGCTTTGATTATCACAATATATAATGGTTGATTCAAGCACTTCATCAAACAAACCAACAAACAACTTTCGAAGCCACACATCTTCACAACAGGTTGAACATGCAACTATATACTCAGTTTAAGTTGTACTGAAAGCAACAGAAGTTTCTTTCTACTAGACCATGAAATCATAGTGGTGCCTAAGCCAAAACAAAATCCAGAAGTGCTCTTCCTATCACCAAAGCTACCAACCCAATCAACATCAATAAATCCATGTGATTGCTATTCTCCATTAGAAGCATATCTTAGACCATATTCAATGGTGTCACGCAAGTATCTCAATATAAGATTTGTTGCAACCCAATGCATATGTCGAGGCTCAACCAAACATTGGCTCAACATGTTCAAAGCATGGCAAATATCAAGCATGGTGTTCACAAGATAATTCAACGAGCCAATCGATTTGAGATACATAGAGGGATCAAACAAATCAGAGTCACGGTCCCAAATCTTCTTCAAATTCGTCACCATAGGAGTGTCCATGGACTTGCAGTGCATCATGCCAAATCTCTGAAGGATCGATATAGTGTAATTGCCTTGCCCAACAAAGATTCCATCAAGCTTTTGCCAAATTTCCAATCCCAAATAGTAATGCATGAGTCTAAGATCCTTCATTTCAAATTCACAAACATGCTCCCTCTTACATTGGACAATCAGAACTTCAACCCTTGTTAGAAACAGATCAATTACATACAGCAACAACATCAAGGGCTCACCTTCAACAACTTTGAAGTACAAGTACGGATCAACATCGTTCTTTTTGAAGCCAAGACTCAACAAATAGCCATCAATACAAGACTACCATGCACAAGGGACCTGCTTTAGCCCATAGAGGGCTTTCTTCATTTTGCAAACATGTTTTTTCTATCATGAACCCAAAAGCCTTGAGGTTACTCAATATAAACTTCTTCATTAAAGACCCCATTCAAAAAAGTAGTCTTGACATCCATTTCATGTAACTTTCAACCTGCAATAGAAGCAAGAGCAATGTCATATCTAATAGATGCATACCTAGCAACAGGAACAAACATGTCTTCATAGTCCTCTCCCTCTTTCTGGGAGAATCCACAAGCCACAAACGTAGCCTTGTATTATTCAACACTTCCATCAACAGCATACTTGATCCTGTAGATCCACTTTGAAGATATAAAGGACTTTCCTTCAAGCATTGGCACAATTTGCTAGATAATGTTCTTCAATATAGATTGATATTATTCAATCATAGCATATTTCCAAACTTGTTTCTCAGTTGCCTCTTCATAGATAGATGGTTCGGACTCAATAATCTTGCAAATCATTGTTGCATAACCAGAATACTTCGTCGGCTTCTTGCTTTCCCTAAACGTCCCACGAGGTGCAGGATACCCTTCAGCTTCCTTCAAAGTTCCTTCAAGCCAAGCAGCTCTTTTTCTAATCTCAGTTACAACGGCCAGTGGAGATTCAACAAGTTTATGATCATCAGATTCTTCATGAGGGTCTTGATCCATGGGTTCAAGTTCTTTAGACTTCAATTCCACATTCTTCAGAGCCACCTACAACTCATCATCAAAGTCCAAGTGTGAACCCTTGGATTTCCAAAAAGCAACATCCTCATCAAAGATAACATCCTTGCAAGTCTCAATAATACATTGTCCTAGAGCATAGACCCTAAAGGCCTTCGAATTTTCACTGTAGCCAACAAAAGTTCCTCTCTTCCCGGAACGTTCTAATTTTGTCCTTTTCTCCTTGGGCACATGAACATAAACAAGACAACCAAAGATTCTTAAATGCTCAACATTTGGTCTCTCACCTGTGAAAACTTCTTCAGGAGTCTTGTAGTCCAAGATTTGATGTGGGCATCTATTTTGAACATAAATATTTGTTCTTGCAGCTTCTCCCCATAGAAAAATAGGAAGTTCTTGATCATGAAGCATGGCCATGGCAGCTTCCCTAATGGTTCTATTCTTTCTTTCGGCAATTCCATTTTGTTGAACATAGTAGGAAACTATCAGCTCCCTCTTAATTCTAGCATCCCTACAGAAATCAATCAATTCCTTAGATAAATATTCTCCACCATTATCAGACCTTAAAGTCTTGATTCTTCTTCCTGTAACATTCTCAACCTATGCCGTCAATTCACAAAACTTTTCAAATCCTTGATCCTTCGACTTTAAGAGGTAAATCCATGTTTTGCAAGAGTAATAATCAATAAAAGAGACATAATACAAATTGCCACCCAAGGTCTTGTCAGACATAGGCCCACAAACATCAAAGTGCACAAGATCCAATATTTCGTTGGATATACTATCACTGCAAGTACATCTTCCTTTAACATTTTTCCCAGGGGCACATCCTTTGCAACTCCATCATGCTCAATCCTAAGTTCAGGTACACCTTTAACAAAATCTCTCAATCTAGACAAGGCTATATAATGTATATGAGCATACATTTGGTGCCATAGCTCATAGAGATCAGTGATGTTGTGTAACAAGGCTTGAATTGAATGTCCAAGGAGACGATATAGGCCTCCAATTCGCACACCAATGACCTTGGCAGATTCAAAAGGAGCATCCTTCTTCCATACTAAAACTTGTCCATGAACAAAAGAAATTCTATATCCTTTGTCTTCAAGAGATGATATGGACAACAAATTCTTCTTCAAACCAAGAACATATAAAATATTATTAATGGATACATTACCTCCTGATTCCAATTGGAAGGATGATGTAACAATACCCTTGACTTCTTATTTGCCAATATCTCCAAGCTCAACCCTTTGACCTATCTACTTTTCAACTAATTTAGAGAGATGATCATGATTCACAATCATGTGCCTAGAGGCACCACTGTCCACCAATCATATTTCATCATGACTTGCAATGGAACTTGTAAGGGAAAAATAAAATGAGTATTTGAAATCATAATCATTCTTTTTATGCCTTCTCTTATGAGATGATTTATTTAGATCAGTAGCAGAAGCATGATGCTTCCCTCTCCTCTTACGATCATCATTCCTTTGATAGTCATCTCTTTGATTCCTTTGAGGACAATGAGCTTGATAGTGACCATATACTTGGCAGCAAAAACATTGAACATTTGTGAAATCGTTTCTATCTCTTTTATCTCTTCTATCACGAGAGGGAGAACGAGGTCTTCTAGGAGGAGTAGGTTCCCTTCTTCGAGCAAATCTTGTAGCGAGATTTGAATTAGGTCTTCTACTAGAACTTCTTTGAAATATTTCAAAATTAGATCTTCTCTTCTTGCTACTTCTTGAATGTTTTGCAAAAGCTTCTTCATTTGGATCTTCAATCGTGCCTCTAGAAAAGAGTCTTAATTATTCTGTTGTGCAAGCAGCCCATAACTTATCAAAAGAAGGTGCATCTTCTCTTCCACTGATGCTTGACGCAAAAGGATACCATGATTTAGGCAAAACACCCTCAGCAAAAGCTACCAATTCTTTGTCAAATACTTCTCCAATAGCTTTGAGTTGATCTCTTATTGGAGAAATCTTAACAAAGTATGATCCCACGGTATCATTCTTTGCTATCTTCATACTGCAAAGTTGACCTCTTAGAATAATGGATTGATTGATGTTGTTGACAATGTACAAACCAATAATGGCATCATACAACTCCTTGGAGTGTGGTGATTAGCAATATAGGGAATTAGATTGTCCCTAACAAATTATTTTATGATACTCCTTGCCAAGATGTCATCTTCCTGAAATTATTGTTTCCTTGCTTGATCAGTTGGTTTAGTAAATTTACCTGTAACAATGCCCAAAACCTTGTGCCTTGCAAGTACTAGATCTATCCTAGCCTTCCATGCCCTATAATTTGTAGCTCCTTAAAGCTTGTTCTCGGTGTTTGTGAAGGAATTCATGATGAAGATTAGTAACCAACAATAGAAGGCAGAATCCTAAACTTCTCAAAGTGCTTCTTAATGATTTTCAAGGTGCTCTTCAGGTGAACTCACAACTCTTTTCCCTTCACAAAATCTCTGATACCATGTTGATTTACTAGTGAAATCAACACTAGTTTACTTTTTCACAATTGATAACAACATTTTATGATGTAAAGAGTGTTCTTTTAGCATTACAATAATTAAGCAGCTATATATAAAAAACTTCAACCATTCAATTTCATCAAGAGAGCAGTAGAGTTCACAGTAAACAACAGAACAAGAAACAAGAGACACCAAAATTAGGCTCACAGCCATGGCAAAACCCACAAGGGTTAAACCAAACTAATCCTTCCTTATGAGAGCGAAATTTTGTGCATCAATAGTACATCAAAATATTCCAACAGGATTCTAAATCTAACCTCAACAAATACCAAGTCAAACCAGTCAAAAAAGAGAGAGAAAGTCAACTTCTAGTCAAAGCCTGATCTGCAATAGTAAGGCTAAATTTCGACCTGTAGAAGGTTTGAACAAGAGGGTCAAAATTCGGTCAACCTTAGTCAAACAATCTCCCTGTAATTTTAGGTTAAATGCCTTAGTCAAGCATATAGTCAACCCAAGTCAACAAGCCGAAAACAAAGATGAAGATGCGTTAAACATAATGAAACGATTCTTGGAATATTCAGCCTGTCAGGACAGTCAAAGAGCTTGGTCAAAACAGAAGCAATCCTCCAAGTCAACACAGGTCAAAAAGAGACAAATATGTTGGTCAAATTTGTCGTCTCTTACGATCATCATTCCTTTGATAGTCATCTCTTTAATTCCTTTGAGGACAATGAGCTTGATAGTGACCATATGCTTGGCAACGAAAACATTGAACATTTGTGAGATCGTTTCTATCTCTTTTATCTCTTCTATCATGAGAGAGCAGAGGAGGTCTTCTAGCAGGGGCAAGTTCCCTTCTTGGAGCAGATCTTGGAGTGGGATTTGAATTAGGTCTTCTACTAGAACTTCTTTGAAATATTCCAAAATTAGGTCTTCCCTTCCTTCTACTTCTTGAATGTGCTGCAAAAGCTTCTTCACTTGGATCTTCAATCTCGCCTCTAGAAAAGAGTTAATTATTTTGTTGTGCAAGCGGCCCATAACTTATCAAAAAAAAGTGAATTTTCTCTTCCACTGATGCTTGACACAAAAGGATCCCATGATTTAGGCAAACCACCCAAAGCCGCAGCTACCAATTCTTTGTTAGATACTTCTCCAATAGCCTTAAGTTGATCTCTTATTGGACAAATCTTAACAAAGTATGCCACGGTATCATTCTTTGTCATCTTGATATTATGAAGTTGACCTCTTAGAATGATGGATTGATTGATGTTGTTGATGGTGTACAATCCAACAATGGCATCATACAATTCCTTGGAGTGTGGTGATTAGCAATATAGGGAATTAGATTCTCCCTAACAAATTTTATTATGATACTCCTTCCCAAGATGTCATCTTCTCGAAATTTTTATTGCCTTGCTTGATTAGTTGGTTCAGTAAATTTACTTGTAACAATGCCCAAAACCTTGTGCCTTGCAAGTATTAGGTCTATCCTAGCCAATGTTCCACCAAGGTTCTGGGACAACGGGGCGAGGGAGCGAGGATACGCGGGAGCGGCCTATGCAAAAGCTCACCACCATTTTTTAGGAAACGTGGGGGCATGTTAGGGTCTTAAAAACTTATAAATATAAAATATAATTTATAAATTGAGTCCACTATGACAACTGGGTTTGAATTGAAAAGCTGCAAACCATGATCATTGATATGAATATCATTATCTAATATCATATAAATTTAAAATTCTAATTTATAATCATACATCATACATTATTATTAAAGTTTAAACCATATTGATGTTCCACGTCCTACTGTGAACATTGAATATTGAACAGTGAATATTGACATAAAATTATAAAAGTCAAGTCTGATACATCATACATCAAGAGTCAAAATTTTATAGAATTATAAAAGACTAAAGCCAAGTCTGATACATCAAGAGTCAAAATTTTATAGAGTCAGAATAACATAAGAACATCAACATATCAAAAGATAAACTGCCATAATTTTGCCCAAGCCTCAAGGTAATGCCCCGCTAGTCTCTGCATCCAGTTGCTGCATGAATAAATCAGGGTCAACCATATCACCATCTGAATCTGAATCACTAGCATTCTCAAACATGCTAAGTGGCACACCAACCAACCCCATCTGTCTCTCATCAAGTCTCTCCTCCATATCTACCTGTACATCATCCTCTGGATCAACATCCCATCGTGTTGTTGGTCCCTTCAAATACTCAGGTCTCTTCCTATGCTCAAGACGTAGGGCACTGTGCACAGCAGCTAACTTCTCCGCTCCTTTAGAGGTAAGCTTGTTCCTCTTGATAGAGTGGATGAAGCTATATGTGGACCAATTCCTCTCTACTACAGAGGAACTAGGAACGTCTTGTGAATGGAGTGAGGGGCTAGGGCAAATAATGAATTAAATTTATAAAAAAACGAATTGAAACCCTAAGGTATTAAAACTAATGTTAAATTTTAATTATAAACAAAGGTTTATTTAAAAAAATAGGGCCCCTCGACCCTCCACGCCCCCCTTGAACCCCCCCCCCCCCGACCCCCACGACCCCTTTTCGGAAACAACCCCTCAGCACAATGAAACGAACCCCTGGCACGTCCCCCTGCATACCCTATTTTTTGGGAGTGTGGGGAAACGACCCCTTCTTGTCCCCAAGTCCCCGGAGCACAGGGAAGCTAGGAAACTAGACCCCTAGGGCAAGGGGGGGGAGTCCCCATGGAACACTGATCCTAGCCTTCCATGCACTATAATTTGTACCTCCTTAAAGCTTATTCTCGGTCTTTGTGAAGGAATTCATGATGAAGATTTCTAACCAACAATAGAAGGCAAAATCCCAAACTTCTCAAAGTGCTTCTCAATGTTTTTCAAGGTGCTCTTGAGGTGACCTCATAGCCCTTTTCCCTTCACAAAGGCTTTTGATACCATGTTGATTTACTAGTGAAATCAAGACTAGTTTAGTTTTTCACAATTGATAACTACTTTTAATGATGTCAATAATATTCTTTTAGCATTCCAATCATAAGCAGTTATACATGAAAAACTTCAACCATTCAATTTCATCAAGAGAGTAGTAGAGTTCATAGTAAACAATAGAACAAGAGACATGAGACACCAAAATTAGGCTCACAACCATGGAAAAACCCACAAGGGGAAAACCCAACCAATCCTTCCTTATGAGAGAGAAATTTGTTCATCAATAGTACATCAAAATATTCCAACAAGATTCTAAATATGACCTCAACAAATACCAAGTCAAACCAGTGAACGAAGAGAGAGAAAGTCAACTTCTGGTCAAAGTCTGATCTGCAATAGTAAGGCAGAATTTCAACCTGTAGAAGTTATGAACATGAGGGTCGAAATGCGGTCAACCTTAGTCAAACAATCTCCCTATAATTTACGATTAAATGCCTCAATCAAGCCTATGGTCAACCCAAGTCAACGAGCCGGAAACAGAGATGAAGATGCGTCAAACATAGTCAAACGACTCCTGGAATATTCAGACTGTCAGGACAGTCAAAGAGCTTGGTCAAAACAAAAGCAATCCTCCAAGCCAACGCAAGCCAAACAAAGACAAATACATTGGTCAACGCAGAACAAAAATCTCCCTTTGACTCCTTAAAACGTGTGAACTCCCTCTTTCTATTTTAGATCAGATGTGTGATGTGATGTGTATCCAAATGAAGGCCAATGAGCCTCTATTTATATGTGCTTTTGGAGGTGCCTTTTCACACATGTGAGGCCAACTTGTCCTTCTTAGAGTCGACTTGGTCAAACTTGAATATATGAACTTTCTCCATTAATTGCTAATGAAAATACCAACCATAGCTAACCATTTTTCAACATGTTCCAACATAGGACAGTCATTCTTCTTGTTTCAAATATGACCAAATTAGGAACAACGCCCTTCCAGTACCATGTATGTTGAACAGATTAGGAAGAATAGTCCTGGAGGCCCAGTATCACACAGTTGAGTGGGTGCCTTTTCACATAAAGCTCAGATTACTCTCCAGATAGGTAGAGTGAGCTCATTTAGCATCATGGCCTAGAGTGAGGCCTTTGGATTTGGGACCAGATTGTTCAAACGGATCAAGTGTGTCCCTAGGGGTTCACCACGAGTCAGAGAGATTGACTAGGATGTTGGTGAACCAGGACTAGTTTGTATATCATGGATCAGAGGCACTGACCAAAATCACGGTGAGTAGTTAATGTTAATGATGTACCATGTGTCACAATTGTTGACCAGATTATGGTAACTTGTTGATGTTGTTGGTTTACAATGTGTCATAGTTGTTGACCAGATTACGGTAACCAGTTGAGGTTATTGATTTACCATGCGTCACAATTGTTGACCAAATTATGGTGATTGGATTTGTTATAACCTTTTCGTAAAGAAATTTGTCAACATGACAACATCTAGTTAGTCATTACGAACACCTCCCTAGCTAAGAGGGAGTGTTGAATTTTGTAGCTATGGTTAGTCTTCATAATTTATATTTCATCCCTTCAAATATATAATGAAAATGTAAGACATGTTCTTCACGCCTTTATTATTGATTAGCCCTTGAAAAGACTAATGTAAGACATGTTATTCATGTTAATTCCAAAAGAGAAAATTTTGAATTTTGAAATTTGAATTTTTTGCTCCAAACTTGTCAAGTTGGCCCCAGTGAAGAGACACCCATTCAGATAGGCAAAAAACTATATATATAGCATTTGACCTCCTCCACAAGGCACCATTCAACCTCTCACAAGACGAGATATTTTGGGCATCTCAACGAAGAAGAAGAACGATGAAGTAGGGAGTGTTAAATTTTCTTAGGGCGTTCTTTGCTTTGATAATTGTATTTCATTGTTTACATATTAAATTCACCCCAAGGCATCGTATCATTATTCAAATTTACAACATTATTCAGCAACATACGCAACTATATAGAAAAAACAATATCATCATCAACGCAACGAAACATAAAGGAACAATAGAAGAAAAGCATTCACACAGAGACACCAAGATTGGTCGGAGATCAAGGAAAAACCCTTTCAAATTTTTTGTCTTATTAGATTGTGATTGAATGATTCAGCAAGAGAGAGTACAATGATCCATATCTTCAGCCATAACCCTATCCAGTAAAATCAACCAAACAACATCCATGATATGAACCCAAAAATGCTAATAATCAAAACCTTGATTCAAAAGCCTGAGGTCAATTGTCAATGTTTGCGGTCAACTATCAAACTCTATGGTCAACTTACAAAATCTGTGATCAACTGATAAAACCAAACCCTAGGTCCCAACCGCATGTAGAGAGTCATTTGTGTGTGGTTGAAACCCTCCAATCGCACACATCAGCCTGCATGAGCCTGCATGTCTACAGTTATAGCCAAAAGTTGTTTGTGTCAAGCCTGCAATTATAAACCAAAACCATAGCACGTGTGCAAGCTTCAGACCCTACAATCTCGAACCTGTTTGAGCAAACTTTCACGAACCATCTCAGACCTATGCGAGCCAAACCAAAGAAAGAAGAAGAATGATCATAATGATGATATCCAAATGAGGGTCACTTGACTTGTATTTATAGCCATCCGTGGGTGTCCAACTTCCCTTGTGGGCCACCTTATCTTTTTGTGCACATGTGGGCTTCAATTCAAAAATACAGTTTGCCTTGTCTAAATTGAACAGTTCAATAGTCAAAATTGGTCCTTTTGAAAAGGGGAATCTAGTTCCATGATTGGAATTTGTCACTAAACTACCAAATTAACACTGCCTCTTAGCTATGGAGAAATTCCAACTGCATCATGTAATCATCACAAGTATCTTGTCATCAATCATATCCTATCTTCAAGTATCTCGTCATCAAATGTCGTCATTATTCATCTTGGTATATCTCTGCTTATTCTTGATTATCTCTTGATTCTCTGCTCATGTTGAACATTCTCGAATCTAAAAGAAGAAGAACTTGACATTGGAGGGGAGCCTAAGCTACTACCCTCTATCTATCAAGGAGCCACTACTACCACCCAGAATCACTGCCAACGAGGAGCCCAATGCTACCACTTGGGAAACATTAGAGCTTATCATCAGGGAGCCCCACTCAACCTGGGACCTCATTGGGGAGCACATCTCAAACCGAAATCCAATGACAATGAAGAAGGTTCTATTGGACACTCTCATCTCATGTCCATGACAATGGGGAAGGTCCTATGGGACACTCTCACCCCATGTCAAGCAATAGGCGAGATACCACTACCAAGCAAGGATCACAACCATCCCATGATGCAATCAATGGGTGAGATACCACTTGTTATACGAGGTAAGGATCACAACCATCCTATTGTCTATCGATCTTCCCAACAATGACACTCAATAGTCATGTGGAAGAACATTTGCATCATAGTCAGCTTGGGTTGTACACCTCCAAGCACTTTCAATACATTGGCCAGACGGGGAACGACATTCCCAACAAGCCCAGCTTGTGGGTATGATGCCAACTGGGGTATGCTCTACATAGACCAAGATAAGGGAGGGTACTAGCTTAAACAACTCACTGAAGAGTTCAATCATAATGTCTCAATAGCAGTAGTCTCCTATTCATGCAAGAGATCAAATCAAATATTATATTAGAACAAATATACATCACAAAAAGGATACCTTATTCATCCTCCCTCTCACAGAGGCAACAACCAAAATCCTAACCTTGTTTTAGACAACAACATTGTCTCAATATATGAAGATATCTCAGTCTCAGCGATATATAGGATTCTCTACCAATCGGATCCCACTCTTTATCATTGTAATGTATCATTATCACATCCAAAACCTATTTAGAATAGTTTTCCAAAGTGTTTTTTCAACCTGTTTCACTACTAGCCATGCTAGCAAAATCGTACTCAACCTCGGTCATGCTTAAAGCTACAGACTTCTCATCCAAAATATCATGGCAAATTTCATACTAAAGTAGCACCCACATGTGCTCATCTCATCAATAACAATCCCAGACAACATTAGTACATCCATGTAGTCATATATCATATGAATAATATCTCAAACCAAAAATTGATCGTCCCATACAAATATCTTGAAGTGAGCTTGGCAGCAACCTAATGTGTATGAAGTGGCTCGATCATGAATTGACTCAGATTCTATGCAAAACATATATATATACATATATATATATATACAGATGGGTGTTCACACAAAACAACTATGCATCAATAAACTAACGGTTTCCAAGTCAAGTTCAACAATATTTCTACATAACTTCTTGAAATTCAATCGGAGTGTCCAAGGATTTGCATTTCCACTTTCCAAAAACTCTTCAATAGGTTCTCGATATATATTTTATTTTCCAGGCTTCAGAAAGTAATTCACCATGTCGTAATTCTTCATTTCGAACTTCAGAGGCCAACTCCCTCTTACTTTGATCATCAATGGCTCATTACCTGTTAAGAATATACCATCAGCGTATAAAAACAAAATCAACGTCATACCTTCGACCACTTTTTGAAGTAGAGGTTTGGGTCAGCACGTCTTGCTTCACTAGGTAACTGTCAATGCAGATATACCAGGCTCAACAAGCTTGCTTCAAACCATATAATGCCATCTACAAACATTAATACTAATCAAACTAATATACTCAGCCGCACACAAACCAATATTGTGCAATCAAATCAACTAAGTCAACTTATCAAGCCTTAGCTGCCAGATCAAAAACTAGTATCAAAGCCATAATAGTTACTGCCAATATCACTGACAAACTCTTCGGACCAGGTGTTAGGTAGACCTCACATCCAAATACCAAGTTATGAATTCATCTATTGTCATGTCAACAAATTGTTATTAAGCATTTTCAAACTCCATCAGGGCATCCACATAATCATAATATGAATTATTTTATGCATCATGGATAAGTCATATAAGTTTCATGCATTAATTGTGAGATTATTGCATACTGAATCACAATTGTTTATACTTCAACCAAAGCCAATGATGCCAATACTACCAACATAAGTCACTGAAAGTCACTATACCCATATAGCACTGCCATCAAGGCAAATCATCAGTTATCAAATTAAAACCCTGATTTGTTATCATTGTGAATTCAATCAATCCATAAGCTAAAGCATATCTATGAGCTATTAAGCATCATGTGAAAACTCCAATATTGCTCATCTATATTAAATTAATAATCCAAGTCTCGTTAAACCCTTGCAAATGTTATCAAATCCTATCATATACTAGCTTCAATGATCAAATCAAAATAACGTCAAAATAACATACTTGATAAGCATATTTTGGTCCCCTGCAAACAAAAGTTTACTTAACACATTCACATTCTCTATAATAAGTCAAACATTCAAACTTCCCTTCTTATAGAACTTTCTATTGTCTGCTCTGTATCTGTAGGATTGTCATACTCCTATTGCTCTCTTGAGTTCATGCATAAAGCTTCAATTTTTGTGACCTACAAGCACAAACACGCCCATAGGCCTTCTTTCATGCGGTTGGTGTTGAAGAATGTAACTATGTTTGGTCTTCATAAATTGTACTTGAGTCAAAATGTAATATACTTGTCAAAAGAAAAGAAAAAAGAATTTTTATTATTATTAAATTGACTTGTTAAAGCATGGGATTCATGCTTGGGTCAATTGTCATATGTTAAGCCTCCATAGGCTTTAGGATTGGGTCAAAGTCTATATTGTCATGTTGAAATCCTCCTCCATCAAGTCTCCTTCAAGACGACCTCAAAAGAATCTCCATCAAGTCGGCTTCCATAAGGTGATCACATGTCGGCCTATATAGACACACCTGTTTGAATACTCATGTCGGCTCAATTATATTGGACAACCACTATATATACAAGCACAGGGTCTTCGCATTAACTTCACCACAGAGAAGTTCGGATAAGGATTTCATAGACATATGTTTCGGTAACTTTACAATGAAAAGTTCGGATATCACAGTGTGCACAGTTCAGATAACTTCATGAAAAAGGCTTTGGTGCTATTACAGAAGGTGAGGTTCGTTATCATTATTGAGATGAACTCGTATTACAGTGACCATAGGATTTGGTGCTATTACAATGACCTCAATTCAATTCTCTCACATGACCACAGTGACCTCATCTCAGTGCTATTAAAGTGACTTCAGTCCAGTGTTATTACGGTGGTGCTTTCACAGTGTCTCAATGCTTCTATAATGGTGCTATCACAATGGATGAAGGAGCTCAAATTGGTTGCAGAGGTGATCTCTTCAAAGACATAAGTGTGAAGAAGACTAATTGTTGAAGCATGATAAGGTTGACTTGATGGATGGAGGTAGTCTCAAGTCTAAGCTGTAAGGGTCTTGGTCATCTCATCTTGAATCTACTGAAGGAAGAATTTTGACTGGGCTTTCCCCTAAAGTGGGGTTTTTCCCTGGCAACTTGCCTACATCTTGTGTTCTCTTCTATTTGTTTGTTTCACATTAGTCTTGATGATAAGACAAGATAACTCGAAAGAACAAATAATAATAATGAAAAACATCACAAGATAATGTCATAATAAGAGATATGATGTAACTGCCACTCCTTGGATTTCTCAACATGGTTTCAGAGCTATGGTCAAGATCAAAAGGCAGTTTGAAGACCACTCATACATCTTTGAAATTACAATGAGCTAGTTCAAGACACCTTGAAGAAGAAGAAGAAGGTTCGGATGTCTCAATGATGGGTTCCAATATGTCACAATAAAGAAGTTTGAATCAATCTCAGAGAAGGAGTTTTTCGTGTAAATCAAAGTTACAATACATGAACAAAGCTCGATAAAATTCTCAAACAAGAATTCGGATCTTGGTATAGATAGCAAGCAAATGAGAGCTATAACTCAATTTACATCAAGGTTTTCTATAGGACCAAAGTCTATATAGTTGGACTGAAGTGTGTATGAATTACATAAAGCGTGATGTCAAATTAGAAGGCTGCCTCAGAAACTGAAATATAACCAAAACTACATTGTTGACTGTATGCTACCACGACATCAAGGACTGAAACTTGATAGTATTGAAAGACTTCGCATCAATTATTTTATAGGAATTCAAATCAACCACAGTAATAAAGGACCAAGTCATATCCTTGTTGCCACCAAGGACCATGGTATGTCTATGTTGTCCCCACAGAAATAAAACTAACTGAAGTGTGACCGAAGCAAGGAAAGGAACTCGATACAGTTACCCATGACCAAGGACAAGGACATCTCCACATAACTGAAGAATCTGAAGGCTGTTCTAATTCAACTCTTGAGGAAATTCAAGTAAGTATTGTCAAGATGCACATGCAAGTCTAATGAGTTATAAAATCAGAGGTATGTAATCACAAGGTACGTATATAAGCTTTTAAATTTTCAAATGATTCTTGTTTATAACTAGTCTAGGATTAAGAGCGTACTCTCTAGATAACATATTAGAGCCTTAATCCTCTCCCTCTAGGATTTACAAGTAATCTAGTATTCCAAGCAAAAGTCCTTGATTGAAAGAAAGAATAACTTTTCATAGAATTCCATCCTCCATGGCTATGTAGGAAATCTAACTTAAGAAATTAAATCATGTTCTTGGTATCACATGTTTTTCCTGTAAGTATGTATTACAGGTATAAAAGATCATGGCTTAGTACAAAGAAGGCACTTCTAGGAATCCTTCCAAGGTTTGTTAAGAAACATCTCCAGGTATGTCTATACACCTTACAAAATTCTCTTAAAAGTACGTTCATCTTATTTTGCATCAGATTACAAACATCGTTATGTCTAGTTGTCTCAAATCATAATGATTCTTATTTTGGGTGATTCATCACTTGATAAATCTACCCTCCTTACATCTTTAATTGTTCTTATAGAGCCCTAAACAAGTTCTCTACAAAACTGTAACCTAAGGGTATAATAATGTTAATGTTTGAAACCCTAAAACTGCTTAGGGTTACTGAGAAATACTATTTGAAGCTTTTGTTGATGATGTCATGTTTGGGGTTTTGGCATGATCATGAAAACCCTAACTTGTTAGGATGTTGTCTGAAACCTCGAACCTTTGAAGTTCTGGTAAAGTAGGGTTTGCTATGTTGTGAATTGAAACCCTAGATCTTTAGGGTTTGGTTAGGTCTATAAGCAAAACCCTTGCTGTCTTTAAGGTCCTAGGAATGAAACCCTAGGACTATATGTGTTCTTTTGGTTGAATCCCTAGCCTGGGTTAGGTCGGTATATGCTTTATGTTGTCTGACATATGTTGCTTATGATTGATGATGAATTACTAGATATGTGTGTTGACCTACTTATCGTTGGTCATAAGTCTTAGGGTTTAATGATTTAATCTAAGCCCTTCTCTGAGTTTGACGTTCTAGGATGATGTTGTTTGGTAAATCTAGGGTTTTCCAGTTGAACCCAAGTAGTAGTTAAATTCTCAAGTATGTGTGATATGACAATCTGAGATCTATCTATATAGTGATTGTTGAAATTGTGTAAATGAGAAGAATCTAGGGTTTGCAACAATCCCTAGTGGATGCTAGTCATGTTATTTATTGAGTTGTGACTGGTCATATATGAAATCTAGGGCTTGTATGAAACCCTAGTAGGAAGTCTAACATATGAATTATGAAAGTTGTTAGATACTTTGAAGATCTATATTTGCTTGAATTGTTTTTATGGTTTTCTATAGTAGGGGATGTCATACCATTGGAAGAAACATTGAAACCCTAGATGTAATGAAAGTTGTTATATAAACATTGATGAAGTAGTCTAAGGTTTATGACAAACTCCCTAGCAAAATGTTGAAGAGTATGTCTCTTGTCTGGTATCCGATACATATAAAGTTGAAATGCTTCCGTAATTCAGATATGGCTAACTTCATGCTTCTATAGTTTTGGTTGTACTTGCTATCTAAGTTCTACAAGTACATAATCTTCAAATGGTGAAGATGATCGAAAGAAAAGTTGATGTGATAAGTATGATGTGAATGGTAATGATGACTCTTATGAGATGGATGGAAGCCATGAAAGATTCTCTGATGTCAAAAAGAAGAAGTTGATTTCCCTAGGTTAAGAGGGAGCCCGAATAAAAGAGATCTCCCTGAGTTTAAGAGGGATCCTGGATAGAGAAAATCTCCCTGGTTGAGAGGGAGAGCATAGTTTTGATTGGAGAATGAATTTTGAAGGATATGTTGCCGTATGAAAGAAAAGTATCTTCTGTCAAAGATTCAGTTGATAGGCCTATTGTGTTGATGAGCAACATCAGGAAAACCCCAAAGGTTTGTGTATGTTTATGAATATGTGAAATTATATTATTTATTGGGGTCATGTTTGTACAGGTAAATCTCTTGAAGGTTTTGAAAGCATGTTGGTTACCAATCAATTTGATTGGGAGAGATTTGTTGTCCTTGATTTGCTAGATCAAGGGGTGTTGAGGCTTTGTGAGTGAAGCATTCCCTAGGAGGACATCTGGTCAGCGCTTTGTGTTGATGTCTAGGTCCCGAAGTTGGAAAGGTGGTGTTGGTTATAGAGCTTTGATTTTGGATTCACACTTGGATCCTTGGGTTGATGCTTAGCAAGTAAGCCTAACGGTACCTACAGAAGCTGAAAGCTTGAGTCCATCTTAGTCCCACCCAGATAGATTGCCCTAGTCAGGAATCTAGTCCATGGCATTGCGGTGCCTAAATTGTTGAGAGATCAATGGATAGATTGCCCTGGTCAAGAATCTAATCCATGGCATTGCGGTGCCTAAACTTCTTTGTAGATGATGTGTTTTGAGATCTTCCATGTACCTCTTCAATTATATGTAAATATGAATACCTCCCTAGTTAAGTAGGAGTGTTGAAGAATGTAACTAGGAGGTTCAGTCTTCATAAGTTGTACTTGAGTCAAAATGTAATATACTTGTCAAAAGAAAAGCAAAAAGAATTTTTATTATTATTAAATTGACTTGTTAAAGCATGGGTTTCATGTTTGGGTCAATTATCATAAGTTAAGCCTCCATTGTAGGCTTTAGGATTGGGTCAAAGTCTATATTGTCATGTTCAAATCCTCCTCCATCAAGTCTCCTTCAAGACGGTCTCAAAAGAATCTCCATCAAGTCGCCTTCCATAAAGTGATCACATGTCGACCTATATAGACACAACTATTTGAGTACTCATGTCGACTCAATTGTGTTGGTCAACCACTATATATACAAGCACATGGTCTTCACATTAACTTCACCACAGAGGAGTTTGGGTAAGGATTTCAGAGACATATGTTTCAGTAACTTTACAATGAAAATTTCACATATCACAGTGTGCACAGTTCAGATAGCTTCAGGAAAAAGGCTTCGGTGCTATTACAGAAGGTGAGGTTCGTTGTCATTACAAAGATGAACTCGTATTACACTGACCAAAGGATTCGATGCTATTACAGTGACCTCAATTCAGTGCTCTCACATGACCACATTGACCTCATCTCGGTGCTCTTACAGTGACCTCTATTCGGTGCTCTCACATGACCACAATGACCTCATCTCAGTGCTATTACAGTGACCATTTCGGTGTTATTACAATGGTGCTTTCACAGTGTCTCAGTGCTACTATAATGGTGCTATCACAGTGCATGAAGGAACTCGGATTGGTTGCAGAGGTGATCCCTTCAAAGACACAAGTGACTATTGAAGCATGACAAGGTTGACTTGATGGATGGAGGTAGTCTCAAGTCTAAGTTACAAGTGTCTTGGTCATCTCATCTTGAATCTACTAAAGTAAGAATTTTGACTGGGTTTTCCCCTAGAGTGTGGATTTGCCCTGGCAGTGTGCCTACATCTTGTGTTCTCTTCAATTTGTTGTTTTCGTATTAGTCTTGACGATAAGAAAAGATAACTCGAAAGAACAAATAATAATAATGAAAAACATCACAAGATAATGTCATAATAAGAGAAATTGTCTAACCGCCAATCCTTGGATTTCTCAACAGTTGGGAGGCTTATAACCGCACTCTTAAGCCTTCTTCTGTGCGATTGGGACTTTTAGACTAAGAGAAACCCTCTCTTCTCAGACCAAAACTTGTTGCAGACCAACAACATCAGATATTTTACTAATTTTCCAAAAATCTTACATCAACAATAAAGAATCTTCTATACATTTAATGCAAATGATAATAGGTGTAGGGATCTTAAGAAGACTTTCTCCCTCTTAATGAAGAACCACTTCAATCATCACCATTTAAGTCATCAACCTGTCTATCATCATACTGTCATGCATCAGCATAACTATTATATCATAAAATCAAACTATATCAAGTTCTAAAACATATATTCATCATGGTCATAACATGTTAGCATCAGCTACTTCATCATCACGTATGAACATGAAATCAAACTTTCATCAAGGGTTAGAGTCATATGATTAGGGCAACTAACAAGTGTATCATCATACTTGAAGGATCATAATCACTTCATCACTTATTTATTATATCATCCAATCATCAATACAAAGCATCCAATTTTACCATATGTCATAATTACTAAGATTATCAAAACCTAACCACGGTCAACAAGAAGATCTTGAATATCAATCTTATTGTCACATTTTTATCATCAAGGTTGTCATGCTTATCACAAGAATTAACAATAGTATCAAGTCACCATGTATCAAAAACAATGTATCTAGCTTGCTTCATAAAATCAAGAAATCCATCATGTCAAAAGTGTAAGATACTTGTCAAATATCTAGTGCACCAATATATCACATGAGCCATAAATAAAACTTACTTTCATATGCATGTATGAGTCATTCATGAAGGTGTAATTACCATCATACCATAGGGCTTACCTGCCATCCAATATTACAGTTGAGACAATATACTATACATACCTTATAACATTTAGATACCTTTGCACTTTGTATCACTTACTTGTCATGGGCAATTGTGGCTCTTCTCTTCCATTACTAGCCATCTTTTCTTGCACCTCAGATCATCCATGAGAAGGATCCACTTATCACATCTCATCAAGAGGTTAGAAGTATCTAAATACTCAAATTAACATGCAGGAAGTATAATCAATGGTCGATCAATAAATCTAAACAAAAGTAAAGACATAAATAAGTAACATAAATCGAAAGAGTACTTATCTTCAATGAGAGGTGATCATCTCCCTCTTGAACCAGCGTTCAAAAGTCATGATTGTCCATTGTCCATATAACATTGTTGCCTTCAATATTTCAACCAACGTCACCAGCGACCAAACCTAATTGAGACTATCTCATTTAGTGCTACATCAAACATGTCACAAGTGCTAGAACATCTTCACTTTGATCATGCTAGGGTTTCAAAAATCAAGACTTTATCATATTCCAGGGTTTCTTTCAAACCCTAACCTCATAACGTCCATCAAACCCTCATAACCAAAATGCCTAGGGTTTCCTTCAAACCCTAGCCTTCTTTTAGGTCTCCACCATCTTCTCTTACTTCCAACAAAGGTGTTTTTATAGGGGTGATCTTCAATGACTTTTCTTCAGCCCATCTCTGATACCATGTTAAATTTTCTTAGGGCTATATTGTTCTTTGCTTTCATAATTGCATTTCATTGTTTACATATTGAATTCACCCCACAACATCATACCATTATTCAAATTTACAACGTTATTCTGCAACATATGCAACTATATAGAAAGAACAATATCATCATCAATGCAACGGAACATAAAGGAACAATAGAAGAAAAGCATTCACACATGGAGACACCAGGATTGGTCGAAGACCGGGGAAACACCCACAACGAGGAAAACCTTCAAATTCTTCTCCTTATTAGATTGTCATTGAATGATTTAGCAAGAGAGAGTACAATGATCCATCTCTTCAACCATAATCCTATCCAGCAAAATCAATTAAACAACATCCATGAGATGAACCCAACAATAGTAATAATCAAAACCTTGATTCAGAAGCTTGAGGTCAACTGTCACTGTCTGCGGTCAACTACCGAACTCTGCGGTCAACTGCCAAATATATGGTCAACTGATAAAACCAAACCCTAGGTCCTAACTATACACAGAGAGTGATGTGTGTGCAGCTAAAACCCTCCAACCGCATGCATGAACCTGCGTGCCTACGATTATAGCCAAAAATTGTCTGTGTGAAGCCTACAGTCAGAAACCAAAACCCTAGCACATGTGCGAGATTCATACCCTACAATCTCGGACCTGTGTGAGCAAACTTCCACGAACCATCTCAAACCTGTGTGAGCCAAAACCAAAGAAAGAAGAAGCATGATCATAATGATGGTATCCAAATGAGGGTCACTTTAATTGTATTTATAGCCATCCGTGGGTGTCCAATTTCTCTTTTGGGCCGGCCTGTCCTTCTGTGCACATGTAGGCTTCAATTCAAAAATACACTTTCTCTTGTCCAAATTGAATGCTTCAATAGTCAAAATTGGTCCTCTCGAAAAGAGGAATATATTCCCATGATTGGAAATTGTCACTGAGTTGCCAAATTAACACGAAGAAGGACAAATTAAACTTTAGCATTTCTCTCTCTTTCCTTGACTTCACATATGTGACTTTTTGGGCATATTTTGGGCAACAAGGCCGAAATTCTAGGCAAAGCATTTTGGGCAGCAAGGTTGAGTTTCTAGGCATATTTTTAGAGGAAAAAAATTAAGCCTAGGGAGATCAAAGTGCGCTGAAGTTGTTGGGCAGATTGTTGAAATTTTCAAGTCTAACCCATTAGAAATTATTCCGCACTATCTGGTTTATTTCACCTACTTGTTTAATTACTTAACTAGTTATTTAACCATATAAATACTGAAAAATAAACACAAGTGTAGTATCAACCATCTATAGATCAACAACTGAAAGAAATAGACAAACACACAAGGGACACCGTTATTTTTGGACAATCATCCCCGGAAAAACCCAACTTGGGAAAACTGATGCAGTAGTTCTGAGGGTTTTATTATTAAGCAGCTTTCTTGAGTACAATTGGGTGCCAAACTGGCTCACACAACAGAGAAATCAAACTCGCAGTAATGCCTCCCTTCGGAAGCAGATATTCAGCAAGTCTGCTCCACGAAAATCTCTCCAACACCTCTCTGAGGCTCTGCCTCAGCCCTCTAGGCCTCTGCATCAGCCTAGAACCCTATGTGTCAACCTAGAAACCTCTGTGTCAGCCTACAGATGCTCTGCGTTGCCTCTCTAGCCCTCTGCGTCACTCACGCAGGCCCTCTGGCCCTCTGCACAGTCATGTTGGCCCTCTGTGTGGCTCTTGTTGGCTCTCCGTAGCCTTCTCTACCTCTTTGTTGGTCTCCTGGCACTATCTCTACATCTCTGCTATGCACTCACTAACCCTCACTACAACTTAGATCACTAGTTCGATCTCTCTCATGTTAAGTTATGGTATATTCTATGCTTATAACAGTTTACTTCTTTTTCTTATTATATTTCACTAATTAGCAATCACATGTACATAAAGTAAAGTGCAGATAGAACATTAAACGATCGACAGAAAACAAGCCAAGACAAGAGACACAAGATGTGGCGGCTAGCCAGGGACAAACCCCATAATGTGTGGGGAAACCCTTTGATCAAATCTTATTTTATCTTCAATAATTCAGCAGAGAGAAATAGTACAATAAATCTGATCTATATCAACAGTAGCAAACCCTAGATCAATAGCATCGGCATTGGCAGCTTCATCATCAAACTAGGGCTGACGATATCTCACAAACTGACCGTCGGATCGGCTTGATTCCACCACCAAAAGTTGCGGCTTCCAGAGGATGTTCAGATGAACCTACAGTGCAGTTTAGATGAGGAGATCTTCTGGTCCACGCAGGTCAAACTTCACTTCTGCAGTTGCAGCTTCAGTGTCAGTAGCTTCCTTCAAACTAGGGCAGTCGATATCTTGCAAATCGTCGGTCGGATTGACTTGATTCCACCACCAAAAGTTGCGGCTTTCAGAGGAGGTTCATATGAACCTACAGCGCAGTTCAGATGAGGAGACCTTCTGGTCCACACAGGTCAAACTTTACTTCTGCAGTTGCAGCTTCAGTTTCAGCAGCTTCCTTCAAACTAGGGCAGTCGATATCTTGCAAACCATCCATTGGATTAACTTTATTCCACCACCAAAAGTTGCGGCTTTCAAAGGAGGTTCAGATGAACCTACAACACAGTTCAAATGAGGAGATCTTCTGGTCCATGCAGGTCAAACTTTACTTCTGCAGTTGCAGCTTCAGTTTCAGCAGCTTCCGGCTTCACATGTGTGAGGGAGAGATCCTTTTCTGCACAGTAGAGAAGACTCTTTTCTGCACAGTAGAGAGAGAGAGATGTGATGATATGAGTGAGTCCAAATGAGGAAAAGTCCTATATTTATACACAACATTGGTGTTTGAATAGATGCGACTGTTGGGCTTCTGAGCCTACATGAGTTGTAGGTCGGCTTGATAATACTTCCATAATCAAAATAAATTCATATCTCCATGAATACTTATCGGAATCGGATGATCTTTATATCAATCCTACACCTCTCGACGAGAGGAATCTAATAAAAATATTATCAGCCGTGAATAAGATGACCCACATGAAGTTTTGCCCCGGTTGCCAATTTTAACACTCCCTCTCAACTAGGGAGAACTTCATCTGCAATCTGTCTATCGGTCGTTATTATTCATCCAAATGCACTGCCCTGTACAGCCTGACCCATGGCCTGCTCTACTTTATTCTGCCTGTTTTGCTTTGTCTTGTTCTGCCCTGTACTGATCTGTACGGCTCTGCTCTGTTATGTGCTGCTCTGCTTTGTTCTATTCTGCTCTGCATTTGTCCAAATTATGAAGAAGAAGAAATGATTGAGGATGTATCATATTGACTCAAAGTCAGTCTTAGAGTATGTACCACTGGTCCTAGACCAGTCTCAACCAACCCGAAGTCAGTGTCATAGTGATTACAACTCTAATGGCCCAGACCAGTGTCATCCTCCACTAATTCAAAGTCAGTCTCAGAGTGCGTACCACCGGTCCCAAACCAGTCTCAACCGACCCGAAGTCAACTTCATAGTAAGTACCACTCCTACCACTGGTCCCAGAGCAGTATCGCAATCTCAGAGAGTGTACCACTGGTCCCAGACTAGTCTCAACCGACCCGAAGTCAAGCGTCATAGTATGTACCACTCTCACTGGTCCTAGACCAGTACTGCATTGACACGAAGTCAATCTCAGAGTATGTACCACTAGTCCCAGACCAGTCTCAACCGACTCGAAGTCAGTGTCATAGTATGGTACAACTCTTACCACTGGTCCCAGACCAGTATCATTGATCCCAGATCAATGGAAGTCATCCTAGTGTAGGGAGTACGGTAGATATAGCGATGCGTCCATCGGTACTACTATGGTCCAACTTTATTTCCTTGCTCATTGATCAGATGAGATGTACTTCCCATGAGTCCCAGACTGCATGGGTAAGATGCCTCGACAGGAGAACTAATCAATCCTGTCCTCACAGGGGAACACATCAATCCTGCTACAATCGCCATGGAGAACACATCAATCTAGGCCGCCATGGAGAACACATCAATCCACGCCTCACAAGGGAACACATCAATCCAGGCCTCACAAGAGAACACATCAATCCTGCTACAATCGCCATGGAGAACACATCAATCAGGCCTCACAGGAGAACACATCAATCCTGCTACAATCGCCATGGAGAACACATCAATCCAGGCCTCATAGGAGAACTAATCATCCTGTTACACAGGAGAGCGAATCATCTTGTCCCACAAGAGAGCGAATCATCTTGTTCTAGTGCGCACCACCAGGGGAGGGTGAGTCACCCTGTGGCCGTATGTTGCTCCAGTAAGAACTGCAAGCCCTCAGAGCTCCAAAGCTCAATGTATGGAACATGCAGGACCCTTGTACAAGGGTTTCTTAACGACTCCAAGTCATTTGGAAAACACAAATTAGATCTTTCCTCAAGGCTTTGACAAGGTGTATCGGCCTGTACATCATCTTAATGCGATGGAGCTTCCTTGCTCATCAACTTACCATATCCCAGATGATGTCTATCTGCTGGAGAAATCGACGAATACGGGATTCCTCAATAATTGAATCCCACCTCTGTTTGTTATAGAGAATCACAGTGGTATGTGTTCAAACAGCTCACTGAAGAGCTTCCCCAACCAGGCAGAGCTTCATACGGATTCATACTCGTAGATATGTATTCAGTCTCGGTGGTGCTTATGGCAACCAACTTTTGTTTGCTGCTCATCCATTATATTGAAGCAGAATCCTAAGCGAAACAGCACTAAAAGTGCTCCAGTGATCCTCCACACTACCTGCCTAATCAGCGTTCGAATAATCATGTAGTTTCATATTTCCAACAGTGTATCTTAATCCATGAGAGATTGTGTCCTAAAGATATCTCAGAAGATTCTTGGCACCAATCTAGTGAGGCTCAATCAAATATGAACTCACAATGCTAACTACAAAACATATGTTCGGACGGAGGTTCACCAAGAAGATCAACGCGAATGAGTTTTTTAAACTCAGAGGCATTTCTCAAATCTGGTGCGACATCACTACCATATAACTTTTGAAAGTTAAAATCCTCGAGGTAGTCACAGGGTTGCAGTCCATCATACCAAATCTTTTCAGAATCTTCACCACATATTTTCCTTGAGATAGGAAAATTTACCTTGGCTTCTGCCACACTTCAAGTCCTTGGTTCTTCATTTCAAATTCAGAAGCCAACTCCCTCTTACAGTTGTGAATGAGAGGGTATGCACCTGTTAGAAAGAGGTCATCCACATACAACACTAGTATGAGAGGCTTGTCATCTTCAACCTTAAGGTAAAGGTTAGCATCGGCTTCACTCCTAATGAATCCCAGCTTCATCAAGTAGCTATCGATCCTCTCATACCATGCTTGAGGTACTTGCTTCAGCCCACAAAGAGCCTTCTTCAACCTGCATACATGAGATTTTCAATCATAAATCTCAAATCCTTCAGGTTGCTCCACATAGACCTCTTCTTTGATCGAACCGTGCAAGAACGTGGTCTATCCATCTGATGTAGGTTCCATCCTTGTGAAGCCACAAGGGCTATAATCAAGCGGATAGTCGTATATCTGGCAACAGGTGCAAATATCACATCATAGTCTATACCTTCCTTCTGGGAGAAACCACGAGCAACAAAACGAGCCTTATACTATTTCGTACTTCCATCTGTTGCACGCTTTATCTTGTAAAGCCATTTGGAAGTAACAACTGTCTTGTCCTGGGGTCTGGGAACTACTTCCCAGACATCCTTCTTCATAATAGACTCATATTCTTCGGTCATAGGATCCTTCCATACTTGATGCTTGACGACATCTGAGAATGTTGAAGGCTCATTTTGTATGATCGTGCTCATGATGGTCAGGTATCCCTAATACCTGTTGGGTTTCTTACTTTCGCAGAAGGTTCCTCAGGGTGCAACATGTCTTTCAGCATCATCAAGTATCCCCCTAAGCCATGAAGGCCTCTTCCTGGAAGAGGAAGGCTCAAGTGGTTAAATAGGATCCATCGGTTCTTCCACATCAAGCATTGTTACATCATCTACCCATAGAGACAACTTCCACAATCATACGGTGCCACACCATTCTACTCTGGAGTATGTGGTGTAGTAGTCTCCCTCTTAATGCCAACCTCAGGTATGCCGGAGTGAACCAACTGTAATATATCAAAGGTCTTGCTTAGGCTTGAGGGGAATGGTCCCCTTTTGAGCTTTCCTGCGGCACATCCTGAACATACACCACCTTTTTTCTACTCGGAATTCGGGCATCCCTATTACCATATGTCTTACATCGTGTAGATCTTTGTCTTGAAGGTGGGCAAACCTCCAATGCCAAAGTTCGGACTGAAGAGATGTGTCATAAGACATGACACCTAGCGGACTTCCATCGACCTGATATAATGAATCAACACGAAACCCAAGATTAAAGGCATATTTAACATTATTTTCCCATATACGTACCTTGCCATTGCTGAAGGTTACCTTGTAGCCTTTGTCTTCCATTGTCGAGATGGACACCAGGTTCTTTCGGAGGTCAGGTGCATTTAATACATCCTGGAATTCCTAGCCTTCTTGAATGGTTGTCGTCTTCCTTGATTCCCAGCTCTCCTCTTACCTTTGCTATTGAATTTGTCATTCCTTTTATTACCATGAGAGGGATTTTGATCATCTTCACTGTGTGAGTCCTTTCTATCATGGCACTCCCTTGCATAGTGACTTGCTTTATTGCAAATGTAACATCATCCTTTTCTTCCACCTTTAGGTCCAGCCTTTCTTTCCGATTTAGACTCGAAATTAATTCTTTTCTTAGCATGAGAAGAAAAGGCAGCAGGAGGACCTTTAGGCAAGGGCATTTCTTGCTCTTCTACCCTTGTTTCTTCTTGAATGCATCTAGCCATTAATTCCTCGAAACCAGGAATTACATTATTATTCAGAAGAGTAGTCCTAAACACGTACCATTCGGATGGTAATCCTCCAAGAGTCGTGAGTGCCATTTCTCTGTCAGTGATAGTCTCCCCAATAGATAGGAGATCGTTCTTGATCTCGGTGCTTCTTAAGAAGTATGGTTGCATACTCTCATCTTTACCCTTCTTGGTTTCCCTCGGCTTATTTCTAAGAAACGAAACTTGATTTGCATCATAACTTTAAATATACTCACCAGTCTATCGTAGATTACCTTGGAGGTGTCCAGTTCAGAGATGTAGGCCACCAAGTGCTTGTCGATAGAGTCCCGGATGATCTTCTTTGTTTTGACTTCTCCGTTTTTCCATTTGTTCCAAGTAGCAGCGGATGCATTTGATGGAGGCTCAACAATATTGCGTCTTACATGGTCTAGCACTCCTTGGTCTTCTAGGGTTAGATCGATAGACATCTTCCATCCGTGATAGTCAACTTTCTCACAGAGCTTGTTTTCTTTTAGGATAGCCTTGCCAATCTTCTCTTCGGTGATTGCTCTTGCTCTTGCTCGGGCTTTGTCTTCACCTCAACTCTGATACCATGTTAAGTTATGGTATATTCTATGCTTATAATAGTTCACTTCCTTTTCTTATTATATTCCATAGATTAGCAATCGCATGTACATAAAGTAAAGTGCAGATAGAACATTAAACGATTGAAAGAGAACAAGCCAAGACAAGAGACACAAGATGTGGCGGCTAGCCAACGACAAACCCCACAATGTGTAGGGAAACCCTTTGATCAAATCTTCTTTTATCTTCAATAATTCAGCAGAGAGAAATAGTACAATAAATCTGATTTATATCAGCAGTAGCAAACCCTAGATCAGCAGCATCAGCGTTGGCGGCTTCATCATCAAACTAGGGCAAACGATATCTCACAAACCAACCGTCGGATCGGCTTGATTCCACCACCAAACATTGCGGCTTCCAGAGGAGGTTCGGATGAACCTACAACGCAGTTTAGATGAGGAGATATTCTGATCCATGCAGGTCAAACTTCATTTCTACAGTTGCAGCTTCAGTTTCAGTAGCTTCCTTCAAACTAGGGCAGTCGATATCTTGCAAACCGTCCGTCATATTGACTTGATTCCACCACCAAAAGTTGCGGCTTTCAGAGGAGGTTTATATGAACCTACAGTGCAATTCAGATGAGGAGATCCTCTGGTCCACACAGGTCAACTTTACTTCTGCAGTTTCAGCTTCAGTTTCAGCAGCTTCCTTCAAATTAGGGCAATCAATATCTTGCAAACCGTCTGTCGGATTGACTTGATTCCACCACCAAAAGTTGTGGCTTTCAGAGGAGATTCAAATGAACCTATAACACAGTTCAGATGAGGAGATATTCTGGTCCTCGCAAGTCAAACTTTACTTCTGCAGTTGCAGCTTCAGTTTCAGCAGCTTCTGGTTTCACATGTGTGAGGGAGAAACCCTTTTCTACGCAGTAGAGAGAGAGAGATGTGATGAGATGAGTGAGTCCAAATGAGGAAAAGTCCTCCTATATTTATACACAACGTTGGTGTTTGAATAGATGCGGTTGTTGGGCTTCTGAGCCTACATGAGTTGTAGGTCGGCTTGATATAATTCCATAATCAAAATAAATTCATATCTCCATGAATACTTATCGGAATCAGATGATCTTTATATCAATCCTACACCTCTCGACAAGAGGAATATAATAAAAATATTATCAGCCATGAATAAGATGACCCACATGAAGTTTTGCCCTGGTTGCCAATTTTAACATCTCAACAAACCCCGCTCTAGAAAATCGAACTGACTGATCAACTTGGTGTGTCAGAGGTCTCTAACTAACCCTCAAGCCTCCTCTTATAATTTTTCTGTTGAGTCTTCAATGGTCGAGATTAAATCTCTCATCAACGGCTAAGATTAGATTTGGCTTGATCCATGTCATTTAAAACCTTCTCACCCAGTTTTATATTAATACCCATTAATATTTTTATTTTCCTAAGTTTAGACTTAGGAACCCATTAAAAATATTAATTATTTTAATATCTCTCTAACCGGGTGGAATTTCCCCAAACCATTTCTTGGTCTTGAAGATCTCATGTGCTTTAGCCTCCACCAATTTTCATGGCTAGAGCAAATATGATGCTACCCCAAATCAACACAGATGAGTGACTTGACAAGAGGGTTGTTTAACAAGGTTTGACCATAGCACTATCGATCAGTTTGATAATCATAGTTGACTAGCAGTCTTAGGTGTATCTCTTGTTTAGCTGAAAAATTTCTCCAAGGAAAAGGTTGTTGGGTTTTTCTCCCAAGTGGGTTTTCCCAAGGTAAATCTTGTGTTCTTTTTGTGCATTGTAATCTCTATTATCCTTGTGCTTTTATGGTTGAATTTCAAAAGTGTAATTACTTAATGATAAACTAGAATTGCTAAAAGAAAATCTACATCATTAGAAGAAATGTCAGTGTTTCAAAAAATGTGTGCTTGTATCTATTGCACTTGAAAAAACAACAGACCTCACATTTAAGAAGTTTAGAATATGTTTGTAGGAAGGTTGACGTGAGAAGGAGAAAAAATTTCTAGATTGTTTGTTGAGCCAACTTTGAATAACTACCCCACTGACCTAACCTATTCTTTGAATTATTTTGATCAATAAAGTGGAAAGAACTAATGCCATTTTGGAGGACATGGGGCATTTCATAAAATGCATGTTGCCCTGATCAATCCAGAGGATTGATTGCACATCGTAACAACCCATTCAGATGATCGTTTCGATGCTTTGGAAACCCTTATGTGGTCTTGATGTCTCCACTTGAAAGCTCCACATTCATTTTGTAGGAGGGTTTGGAAATTGCTCGCAAAATTGGTGAAATAGTACCTATCACCATGATGCCCTCCTTGGTCAATGACACATCGGAGACATTGTGCCCACATTGGAGAATATTTTTTGGGGTTTTGTACCCACCTTAGAAGCTTTTACTAGGAGATTTGAAGACTTCATGGATAAGCTACATTTTTGGAGGGCCTTTGGAGGTTGGATGTTGTAAAAACAAGCCCCTCTTACCCTTCATTTATGGATAAGGATCAGATTTGAGGGCTTCTGCCCCTTGATTTTTGTACATATGTCAATAAAAAGCTCAAATTTTGCGTAATATACATTATTTAAATGTGAAAGCGCTTTTGCCCCCTCCTTAGGCTAATTTAGGGGACCTTCGTCAAATAAATGATATTTTAATGTAAGGGAAGTTGATTACCTCTTTTGTAAACTACTTTCACATGGTTGGATTTGGAGGAGAAATCCCTTCGAGAGTTTGAATTTTTTGTGATTTTACTCATGTAATTTGCTTATGGATAGAAAAGTCAAGTTACCTTTCATGGTTAGAATTGTGATGTGATGTGATTTTTTTTCATGCATCCTTATGGTGGATCTTAAATGATGCATGGTGAAGTAAGTTTATTTGCTTTATCTTCGTATTATGTTCCATGGGATAAATGTTCATGTGCTTAGTCTATTTGGTCTTTGCTTCATTGTCACATGTTAGTTTATTTGGTCCTTTGAGTTCCATATCATTGGTTTATTTTAATCATGTGGTATGGCCAAGTTTCCCGTCTCCTAGACCAAACACATTATTCATCCAATTCAAAAATTCGAGAGCATTTCTGATCCAATCAATTACTAAACTATCATGGCGCGTCGTACATTCTCCAAGATTTACACCACAATCTCACGACAATGCCTTTTTTAGGAGTTGGAGTGCCATCATCTCAGGGCTGGAGGACAAGCGGGTTTCTGCCCCACATACCAAACAATTCATCGCATCTTCACACCTTGATCCATTAGTGAGGATGCTTGTCATCGCTCTTCAAAAGTTTACAGTTGTTTTGTAGAGTTCCCAAAAGTGTTTGGCACAATCCCGAGGGAGGAATTATTCTACAAACTTTACAACATTGGTCTATATAAGACTACTAGCAACCATCATGGGACTATGTGAGTCAGTTTTAGGATGCCTCAAGATGACACACGGCCTTTCTGATTTGGTCCAGAGCACCACTGGATGTTAAAATACGGGTGCCCCCTCTTACCAACCCTCTCTGGAATATATAATGATGGGTTGGAATACTTCCTCCATGAGCATATCAAGGATGGGAATGGTTGTCTTCTACATTAGGTGTTGATTTCCCTACTCGTATTCATTGATGACATGGTCTTGATGGCCTCTACTCTCAAGGGCTTATAAAGACATAATGGCGCACTAGCTAGTTTTTGTGACCTGCAACAATTGATGATCAACATGGGTAATACCAATGTTTTGATCTTCAACGCATTGAATTGCTCTCTTACAAACTTATATTTCTACTATTGGGAAATAGAAATTGAGATCACCACAACTTACACTTACCTTGGAGTAGAGTTCACTAGGCCTTGTTTACGTTTGTAGTAATCCCTCTAGCATTTACTCAGGTAACACCCTGGCCCTCATTAAGGGATAATGCTTCCAAGGACATTTTTCGCACATCCCAACGAAACTATATCTAATGGAGGTAGTTATCACACCCACAATTCTCTATAGCTTCAGGATCTCGAGGGCAAGATTGTTCTTGGCAAAACTGACTAAGTTGAAGAGAGTACAAACCTTACTTCTCAAGTGCATCATCCACTATAAGCAAATGATTCTACAACCCATCATTCAGGAAAAGTTTAGCGTCCACCCTTTCCACATCAAGGTCATTTTCCACTTGATCTTTTTCCTTCGTGGAGTCTAATCTCTTAGAGACTTTGCCATAGAGAGAGAGAGATGTAACCCTACCCTACACTTTGCTGATTAGAGGCTCTTGCTTCAAATCATCCCTCAAGTAGTTTTTGAGGTAAGTTCTCAAAGGTGCCACGACTTCTCATGCCAATTACTAGCTCCCTAGAGCACTTTCCCCATTCAAATTCTCCCTTGATGTGTCAAGCCATCTCCTGGTAACTAGATAGGCACTGAGTCAAGCTATTAGAGAGGATATCTACAAATTGTACATTCGAGTCACCTGGACCTCACCTTCAATAGGATTTGGCTCAAAGATGTCCTTCTACATAAAGCATTCGTGCAGCCATTAGATGCACTCGCTCAACAACTTTTTGGGTCTACTCCAGGTCGATTCCCATTGACTTTGAATAGAGACAAAACACCATATACCACAATCTGATAGGATCTACCATGTGTGCCACCTTCTGAAGCGAACAAAGTTCCTTTGATAGATTAATTACTCCAAAAGACATGGAATATCAAGATATCCATAAGGATACAAATATTATATATTAAATGTGTGAATAAGAATGGATTGATATACAATGAGAATGAGAGGCTTGCTTATATACCAAGCAAGTGTCTCTTCATGAAGAGTCATGTCCTATTAGACATGCCTCTTCAACCTAATTACTAGCTTAACTAACTATTATTTATGATTATTATCTTTTACATTATATTTATATTATTTATATATTTTATTTGTCACATTGCCTCCTTCCTCAAAAAGCTTTGTCCTCAAAGCTTGTTGATGAAAAAGGCTTGATCTCTTTTTCGGCTTCGAAAGTCTTTTTGTCTCGGAATAGTCATCCTTGTCAATACAAGTTGATATGATCTTCTTAGTGACAAACAAAATTGTCACACTGAGAAGGGATCAGACCATCCCAAATTAATCTTTTGTATAGCATTTTGATCACTCGAATTTTATAACGACTTGTCCTCGTAGCACTGGGTTGAGGTTACATTACTCTTCTCTGGAACATCAGTTTGTTCTTTCAGTTCTGACTGGTTCAAATATGTAGCATGGTCAGTTCTGACTGGTTCAAATATGTAGCATGGTTGATTCGTCTGTTCTTATGATTTGGATGCCGATATAAAGTTTTTCGATTTTCTTCTAGCGAAGATGTTGTTGAATTGGTTATGGAACATTTACTTGGGATGTCCATTGTCTGAACTACAACATCTGCGTGTGTCATTTCTTCAACTGACTTGTCTTCTTGAGTTGTCATATTCACTGGATCGGTATTCGTTCCCTTATTTTCAACTTGAACTGTTATGACTGGAGATTTCGATACTTCTTCTTGGGTGACTTGTTCCAACTTATCTTTTAATGCTTCCTTATCCTCCTTAGGTTTCTCAGTTTGATTGAGCAGACTTTGATTATGATTTTTTTGACGTAAAAGTTCTTTGGTTTTTGATTCAACAACCTTGTTTTCAATGTTTTGAATTTTAAGTTTTTCATCTTTTAGATCTCTGATTTGTTCTAATAAATTTTTATTAAAGTTCTTTAAACGTAAATTTTCCTCTTCTTGTTCTAATAAATCCTGCTTGAGTTCTTTCTTTGAGACTTTAGTCTTCTTCCCTTGTGCCAGTAATTTTTCGACGTGGTCCTTGAGACAAGAAATTTCTTCATCTTTTTCCATTATTTCTTTATAATGTATATCCACAAGCTTTTTATATTCGCATTCTAACACTTCCTTGCTTTGTTGAATTTTGGCTATTTTGTCATTCTCTTGATCTTTTAGCTGCACTTTCTCGGTACACTGGATGACATCATTCTGTGGAAATGATGATAGATGTAGAGAATCGAAGAAGGAATCCATTCTCTTTCTCTTCTCAATTCGCTCAAATATTGTGATTAATTATTCTATATCTCTTGTGATTGATTGTCTTTGTTCCTTACTCATGGATTCCATATTTTTTCTTTTTCTTCACTTCTTTTATATTCCCTTTTCTCAACAATTTATTTTTTTTTACTTTATTTTTTTTCTATATATATAATATATATATATATTTTTTTTTTGATATGTATATTCTTTTCTTTTTTTCCTCTCTTTTTATTATAATTCTCTCTCTTCTCCTCCTTTTTTTAATCTATAAAATATTTTTCACTTTTCTCTAAATCTAAGATATAATATATATATATATATAATATATATAATATATTTCAATATTATCTTCTTCTTCTTCTTCTTCTTTTGTCACTCCTTTATAAGATTTTTATATAATAATAATTTTTTTAATATATATTATTATAAATTATATATTATTATATTTTTATTTATATATATTATAAAATTATAATTATATAAATTTATTATATACTTTTTTGAGACCCGCTTTTCCTTTTATATGTAACTATATAAGGCTTATATAGTATCCCTTTTTATGATTATAATAATATTTTTTTCTCAGAAAATTTGGATGAGACGTGACTCTTGGTACGGTCACAATCTTTAGATTTGAACGATTAAAATTATTTATATCACACCTTTTTTCTCCAATGTTATCAAAATATCTTATACCATGAGCAATTACCATGGGTTGTTTCTAAAACCTCAGTTAATGTTCTCCATGTAAATTGTAAAACTTACCACTGGTTTCTAAAACCACAAGCAATTACCATTGGTTTCTAAAACCACAGGCTTCTCCATGTAAAAAGTCTTAAATATACTTGAAAATATTCCCGCTTATCTTATATTATGCACTTTTTGTCAATAATGTAAAACCTTTTATATATTATATATATCTATATATATATAATATAATATATATATATTTCCTTTTTTTACTTGTTTGTTCAGAAATATTTTATTCTTTCCTCTTTTTATATACCCTCTATTTTAAATTCTTTATTATTTTTTTTATTTTTTTTTTATAAATAGTAGCAAAATGGCCAAGACCTAAAAAATGGAGAATCTCCCAATGTGTGGCTAAACGCTTCAATTATGACAGCAACAAGGTTGATGATAGGTTGATAGCCAAAGGCCTGGTAATCAGCCAAACGTGGCTCTGATACCAAATGAAGCGAACAAAGTTCCTTTGATAGATTAATTACTCCAAAAGACTTTGAATATCAAGATATCCATAAGGATACAAATATTATATATTAAATGTGTGAATAAGAATGAATTGATATACAATGAGAACGAGAGGTTTGCTTATATACCAAGCAAGTATCTCTTCATGAAGAGTCATGTCCTATTAGACATGCCTCTTCAACCTAATTACTAGCTTAACTAACTATTATTTATGATTATTATCTTTTACATTATATTTATATTATTTATATATTTTATTTGTTACACCTTCAGGAGCCAAAGATGGAGATGCACCTTGTTTCTAGGTGTCCCCAATACTATGAGATCAGAGGATTCTATCACTACCCCTATCGAGACTTAGGAGCCTCCCTCTCTACTTTCTTTTGATACTAAGATCAGAGAGGCCTAGCCCTCTTCGTCTAGGAGATCTTCACCCACATCTAATCTCTTGTATGCCATGCCTCACCCTTGGATGACCAAGCCGATCATCTCATCCTTTACTATTGATTCATCAAATCAAAGCAGCAAGTGACATGTAGAGTTCCAAAGTGCACTAGACAACAAAATGGTGAGACCAACCAATGGTATCTAGACCACCTCATAGGTGCAGACTATACACTAGGCCACACAGTCTCAGAGCATTAGAGAGACTAAGTCCAACCTGATCCAGAGTAGAGCGCCTCCCTCTCGTGAGATTACCTCCCGACTCTAGAGGAGCAAATAGAGATCCATTGGAGTTTCCTTCTTTTGACCTCAGATGCTAGAAGTATCCATCACTCCTACATTCCTGCCCGAATCAGAAAGCCAAACCACCTGATGGTTCTAGGGGGCTCCGATAGCAAGCTAGTGCCTGATTCAGCCCTCTTTGCCCTCAGCCATCAAGCTCAGTAGACCTTCACATCTTTGGCCTTTATCACCATACCTTTGACATATCTTTGTCATAGTTTTATATGTATGTTCTAATGTTATGCTTATGTAGGTCTCTCTACAAGTTGTGCTTGAACTCCCACACCACACTCATACTAGCCGTACTCTTCAATCCCATTGACCTACCTTTGTGGTCATTTGTAGCACATAAATAAAATTATCTTATCCTCTCTAATTTAACACAGCATATTTTTTCCACAGTTTTTGATGAATTTCCAATGTTATTGTGAGTTAGAAGACATCTCCGAAGTCCTGGAATTGAACAGAATGGTGAAGAAGGGCAAATTTAAGGAAACTTGGAACCAGTAAGGGAATTAAACATCAAAAACAGGAAATGTGATAACGAGTAGAAAAAAAAGAGAGAGAGACAGTTAAATGGAATAGGATAGAATACTTGAATATAGATGCTTTGGTTTTCACTGTGTTTATGTTTATCTTAACATTTACTTTGCTAAGGGGACTGGAAAGGAAAGAGAACAGTGCCTATAGCGTGAAACTGAAATGTCTAGCAAATGCCTTGGAAACATCTCACAGAAGTTTCCATTTTCAGGCCTAGCGAGGTTTCCGATGGGTTTACGGGGACATCAAAAAAATGGTACTCTTCCAAAGTGTTTCCATGCAGAAATAGCCCCAAAGAGGAAGTTTTCGGTAACAGATCTATAAGCTTAAATATTGTCATTTTGACTGCACTATATTAAATCAGTCTCAGTTTCAACATAAGCAGCTTCTTAATTCAAATTTCCTACACAAGCTATGTTTTCAAGGAGGGATAATCAAGTGAATAAATCCAAGAACAAGCCACTCTTAGAAACAAGAAATAACATGTCTCTTTTATTCTTTGGAGTAAACCTGTAACCCTAGCTGTTTACATGTCGGCCACAAAAGTTATTTTCAGAAAAGATATAGATACTCTCAAGATGGAACCAAAGTGGACATTCTGGTTGTCCAAACTTATGTGGGAAGGGAGATCTTTTGTTGCCACTCTTTGACCTTGTGATGTACATTTCTATTGATGCATGATAAAATATATGACGCGTTTGTAGAAAAGGAAAAGCAAACTATTAAACTAATTGAAACACATTAAATAAGCTTAAATGTTGTCCTTTTGGCTGCACCACATAAAATCAGTCTCAAATCGAAATTATAAGCTCCCACTTTACTTTACCTGTGCTCTATGTGAATGAAAAAACTGTCGCTTTTGGAGAAGTATACGGCTGCAGGAATACCCAAGAATCCATATAAGAATACTAACATCGAAATGTCTAAAATCCAACAAAGAAAGCATGTATCTGATCAACAAAGTCACACTCTGGCTTTGGGTTCATGTTTTTCTGACAAGGCTCAACAATATCTCCATTAGTGAAACAACAAATTAACTTTCTGATTAAAACTTATAAAAGATATCTGGAAGCAACATACCTTCGTGGTTCAGCTCGCTCAACAGATAATTTCCTTGTTTTTCCAAACTGCAGCCTGGGAGGTGGTGACAGGTTGCTTGCATCAGTTTGAGGACCACATTCACTAGTTCCAGGTGTCACAGTTGCAGCCAAGCATACACCATTTGATACAGAATCCCCAAAGCCATGCTCGATAACTGAGGTAACTGTTTCTTGCCTTTCAGATGACAATGCAATATCTCCATTGGAGAGATTATTTTTTTTCTCTCTATCTTCCTCAAAAGAAATTATCCTTGCATGACTAAGTTGAGGTGGTTCCTTTCTTGCAGGCAATGCCTGTGCTATAAGGCTAGCTTGTTCTTGTTCTGTGGAATTTTGTACCTCTGAATTTAATTCACCAGGTGAGCGATTATGAACAATCCTTGGTGAAGATGGCTCCTTTGATGTAAAGATGCCATTTGAAAAAGGTCCAACGGAGGTGTCAAGTGAGTTCATTGCAACACAATTCGTCAAAGTATTTTGGGATCGGCATAAGCTGGCTGTTTCTGGTGAGTTTAGCTTTTCAATTTGGCAGTGAATGTATGTTTGATTAGGAACAGCTGTCTGGCGTCTCTTCAATGGGTTGAATCTTGAGCTGCAGAAAAGTGAACAAAGTAAGAAGTTGGAAAATTATGTGAAAACATAATTTATGATTCGTCTAATGTCAGCATTTATTCCCAACTGACTTGAAATCTCTGAAATAATATTGGGCAGTTAAATTTACCAGAAACAGAATGTTTTAAATCGAGCTTCATTGCCATCTGAGTCCAAAATATTGCCCTGTAATCATGCAGACTGAAAATGATAAGGGAAAAACATATCATCATCTAAGCAAGCACTGAAATGATTGCAATATGAATAATCAAACCAAATTACCACCATTCATATTTCCTCATTGTGTAAGCTATAAACAACTACAACATGTCAAGAAAATTTAATCTGTACCATGATCAGTTGCAATAGAACAGGTAGGTATTGGTATCAACTAGGTTGGAAACAGTGTGCATCCCCTTTCAGGTATACTCCAGAAGATATCATAATTAAACAAAATAAATTGTATGTCATTCTCACAGTTGTCTTCAAATTAGAACCATAGTTCTCACTCTGAGGCAAAATAAAGCATAATATAATTGAAACAAAATACTGGAAAAGTCAGACAGTGGAAACACCAATATCAATCAGTAAATCATCAACTCTTTAATAAGAGTAGAGAAGCTCAAACAAATCATCGATATATCAAACCAGAGCATGTCCTCAGGTAAAGCTTAAGTTAAAGGCATGGATACTTCACAGACCCATTTCATAGATGACTAAAAACTTCTGAACATTTAAATTTCATAACATAGTCAGCAGCTAAGTCATCTGACACGCGGATTCGGGACACGTAGGATTCGAGATTCGTGGTGTCGGATTCGGACACGCTGACCCCCCGGAACAGGACACGTTAGGACACGTTATATATTATTTTAAAAATATCATAGATAAATAATTAAAAAATTAGATTTATCCAATTCTTACACAAATTTAATAATGAACAATTTACTGATCAATACATTAGATTTCTCTATAGCATTAGCAATGCAGAGAAATAACAATTCAAATAAATGTCAGTGGTACTGGTCACATAAATGATAAATCTATTAAAATTTTAAATCATGATTCATAATTCATAACTGAAAGACAACTTACAACTACAAGATAGTAAGATAAACACACTGACAACTGTAGTTTTCTCATTAAGTCATCAAATTAAAATGTGTTACATAGGCAGTGCTGGTGCAATGCCAATGGCAAATAGAAATAGAAAATATAAAACAACTACAGGTATACAAGCCTCAAGGCATCAATCAGCATCAGAATCAGCATCACTGTCCCCATCATCATGGTCCCACTGCTGTCCTCTGCATCTTCCTCCTCCCCTGTATCCATAGTCGCCTCTACATCTGTTGGTATGGAGGTTAACCCCTCTAAGTCATCAAATCTAACAGGTTCTAGCACTGGATCATTGAGATCCATGTTGGCCAATGCCAACTCAACAGTGGTGTTCAGACCCATATCATTAGGAACAGTGTTACTTGGGAGCGGGAGCGAAAGCGGGGATCAAGAGCGAAAACGGGAGCGGGAGCGTCATACTCAGAAGCTCTTAGTTTGGTGCTCTTGATTAAATATGAGTTCCATACCCTAATACATGACAAAATTCAATGGAACATTGGCAATCCCCCAATCTAAATCCTGAAAAACTGATAGTCTGCTGGGATTTTGAATGAAATCTAAAATTCTACTTTCTCCATATTTAAATCCAATGAGGCCGGAACCCTCTCAAAGGATGGAGAATGAAAATTAAGGAGGGGATGTTCCACTTTTACCTTAAAAGAATTTAACATTACCATGAATCAGCATATTCAATACTAGGGGCCTGAGACTTTATTCATGAGCTGCCAAAATGCTCTCCTTGCTGCAACAGCACAAATCACTTGCCAAATGAAAATATTAATGAGCAAACACGCCCTTTTCTTTCCTGCACTGAGCTTAGCGAGTCCTGGAAACCGGACACGTGTCCTAAAATCGCGACACGCCCCTGAAAATCGCGACACACCCTTTGACACGACGTGTCCTGTGATTTGGACACGAATCCGGACCAAATTGTGTCGGATTCGCTGGATTCAGGATTCGCAGGGGGTTTAGGACGAATCCGGTGACTTAGGTCAGCAGTGTTAGTGAAGAAATTCCTGTGGTATTTTCATATTCCAAAATCATCACTTAATTCAAGAGTATATATAAGAATGTATTAGAATATTATTCAATATTGCAACAACGATCTCTTAAATACAAATGTACAGGCTGTAATTGGTAACGAGTGGAAGGACAACATCATGATTCTATCATCCACAAATTCATGCGTCTATTTGCCAATAAAGTTATGAAGTTTCTGGACAGTCACATAAACTGAGAAGTTCTCAGGTTTCTGGATGGTAATATAGTCACATCAAGCTAAATTGCTGTGAAGGTTTAGAAATGTTACAAAACAAGTAAATAACCATAATTGAACACTGAATTCGCATCTTGTGACAAGAAACATAGCAGGGTGTAATTCCCCAGACAATGTACATTTACATAAGAAAGAACAACTTTATCAAGAAGTATAAGATACATCAAAAACAAGCCAATTTGGAGACATCACAGAAAAAGGTAAGACCACACCACAGTGCTGATCAGGCTGGTTATCTCCAACATCTGCACACAAGACAAGTCCAATCTGCTAGGCACAAATCCTAGGGCCACTCTTTGGAAGTCCTACTGACTGTCACATCAGTAGAACCTCCCTGCACTTTAGGCCAGTTATCCTGCGGCATAAGGGGTGATTCCCTAAGATCAAATTAGTCATCTGTCTAGTAACACAGATCTGAAAATCACATTAGTGATTTGTGTGTTAATGATCTTCTGTAATTAAACGGTGAGAAGACAAGTAAGAATGAGTGCCATGTCCTTTGCACAAATGGAATCAAAGCACTACTTGATGAAGAAGTTTGTAATATGAAGCAGAAACCAGCAAGTTTGGTTATACACGAACATCACCACTCAACTCAATAACATTGATGCAAAGAACTATAAGGTAAGCTCATTAAGATGCTTTCTCATTTATCAGTTTAAAACCAACCAGCATATGATGCAATCAATAAAGCAAATAGATCAGCAACAACCATCAAATAAAAGTAAAAGCAGCCTTAATCTCTGTTGACAACCATTGATTACATCAAGGTGCAAGGAGGGCATGCGTACCATTACTGCAAAATCTAGTAGGCACAGTGCAAAGCCCCACTAAGCAAATCTAGACCTTACGGCAACAAGAGATTGGCCATCACTGTCACCTCAGCGACCTCTCTCTAGCTCGTTAGTGGTGAATTAAATCCCACAAGGCAGGCTTCCCTATAAAGATCACCTAAGATGTTCAACAAGAATGATTTACGGTGATGCAAGGTCTAATCATTGGGAAAAGGATACTCGCAGAGCATAGAAGGCTAAGATAAGTTAGTATTTTAAAAAAAACTCAATGATATCACATGCAATGTCATATCACATCTAGAAGAAATAGCCTTCCACATATAGATCAACAAAGGGACAAGGCTATCAATTAGGAAAGCAATTTTTAGGGTAGGTAATTGATATTTTTATGGCTGAAACATACATGGAACATCAATAAAAGAGATGATGTCAGCCCTAATTATAGGGTTTTACCATGCAACTAATACCAAATTTTGTCTTTTTCAATTTATTAAATGCAACCCCTATCAAGAGGGAAAAAACACATCAAATAAAATTGCTATTAAATACAATTTCAAGAAAAACCCTAACCCTAACCATAGACACCTAGAAATTAGAGATAAGAGAGAAAATATGTACAAAGAAGAGGTTGATCAACACCTACTAAACTAGTGCCTTGATCTGATTGGGCACTATAGTCTTTTACGAAAAATTCTATGAAGATGGCCTTGATGAAAGAGTAAAAACCTCTACTTAGAAACCCTAGCAACTCCCTTAGAAGATTTTAAGTTCAAGAGATGTATATAACAAAATTCTCTTGAAGGATTCAAGGAAAACAATATAGCATACCATGAACAATCAAGATTTTAAGAAAACTATTGCAATTTTGACATAGCACACGTGGAAACCCTAAATTCACATATGATAGCATGCAAAAATGGATGAAGATCAACAACAAACTTACAAAATTCCACAAGAATCTCTTCAATCAATCCCAAAGAAGGCTACTCATGCAAAATTCCTGCTCAAAAGACAATTTGCTCCATAAAGTTACATTGCAACCACCAGAAAATACAAAAAAAAAAAACAAAAACAAAAACAAAACAAAACAAAACAAAAAACAAAACCAAAAACAAAACAAAACAAAACAAAACAAAACAATAGCTAGTGTGCACTTCCAAAAAGAAAAAAGTGTGATGAATGATCATCATGAATAAGTGAGTGAGACCCCCCTCTATTTGTATGAGGGAAGCCAAGTCTCACTTCACTTTATAAAGGGAGCCAATCAGTGTTATCAAAGTTGATGTCACTAACCGAAAAACGCCGGTTCAGTATTGAATCAACTGATTCTTGTACGGAACCATCCAGTTTGGTTTTGTTGGAATTTCTAAGTCTAACTGTTAGAAACCCTTCATGCACTTTTCTGATTTATTTTATTTACCATGTAAATACTAAAAATAAATACAAGTACATGCTCAACACATTACAGATCATCAACTGAAGGAAACAAAACAAACACACAAGTGACACCGTTGTTTTTGGACCAATGTCCCTGGAAAAACCCAATGCGGGAAAATCGGTGCAGCTATCTGAGGGTTTTAATTATTAAGCAGTTTCTGAATATAATCTGGGTGCCAAAACTAGCTCACCCAACAGAGAATAATCTTGGCAGTAGTACTTCTCAGTCGGAGACAGATGTTCCGGCTAAAACCCCGAATAAACACTCTGACAACTACCAGCTCCAATCTGCCCCATGAAAACCCCAACGTCAGCCTCTAGGGACTGTGTCAGCCCTTTCTGGCCCAGCGTCTGCCCAGCGTCACCCTAGCCCGCCCTGCGTCAGCCTCTGGAAGCACTATGTCAACCCTTAGGGTCTTTGCATCACCCACGTTGGCTTTCTAAGGCACTACGCAGCTCCTAGTTACCTCTGCATGAGCCTTGGTTGGCTCTGCGTGAAACTCTGGCTAGCTCTGCATCCCCCTCTCCTAGCTTCTGCACTGATCCTCCTGATACTATCGTTGCCTCTATGCTTTTGTATTCAATACCCCTCGGCTGCAACTCTAATCACTCTTTCGACTTCCTCAATGAACCCTGCCCCAGAAAATCGGAATCTTGATCAACTCTATGTGTTCCCCAAGTGACCCTCAAGCCTCCTCTTATACTTTTCTCGTTGACAATTCAATGACCAAGATTAAGTCCCTAATCAACGACTAAGATTAACACTGGCTTGATCCATGACTTATGGACCCTTATAACACAGTTTTATATTAATTCACATTAATATTTTATTTTACCTAAGTTTAGACTTAGGGACTCCATTAAAAATATTAATTATTTTAATATCTCACAAACTGTTTAGAATCTGCCCTAACCATTTCTAGGCATTGGAGATCTCATGTGCTCTAGCCTCTCCACCAATTTTCGTGGCTAGAGCACATCCGATGCTACTCCAAATCAACAGGTTTTTTCACAGTACCAGATTGTTTGATACCAAACCAAACAGTTTTGTACAATGCTACCAAGGACCCTTTGAATGCAATTTAGTGAAAACAAAAACAACAATAATTTATGAGTGGGGAAGCCTAGTATTTGACCATATTTTGTTAATAATGTTGTGCAATTAATGGTAATGTTAAATTCTTTAAGTAAAAGTGACATTCTACTCTATCTTTCATTTTCATCCCTTTTACTTACATTTTTAACATTGCCATTAACTAACTCAAGATGTTAGATAGTGCTTCCGACCTCACTAGATTTCATATTGAGAAAGTACAATATTAAATCCCACTCAAAATCCAACAAACTTACCAGTTTTTCAAGATTTCAAGATTGGAGGGATTGCAATGGTTCCATTGCATTTTTTCATGTACAATGGTATGGAACTAGCATTTAATTTAACAACTCCCCTATCATGACCCTACTCAAACAAAATCTTGACTTGACATGCTAAGCTTTTTCTATCTTACTTTAATGCTTTAAGGGTGATATTGATGACGAAGGTCCCAATATAGGCAATGATTTGATGATATGTAAGTATTTGTTGTAAAATGATTTTTCTTGGATGTTAGAGGCCATCTAGAGCCTGTTTGATGATGTCTTTTTTATTCAAAGATGGATTGCACTCTGTGTTATTTTGGTTATGAGCACCCTTACTTCTATTTAAATGAGAACTTTTGCTTATTTGTGTATAAATGTGTATAAATGGTCTAAATTCGTATGGATGCACATGAATATTATATTATATATTATATAATATAATAATTATATATATATATAATATATAATCTATATATTATCTATATATATAATATAATATATATATAATGTTTTTGTTTAAAATTTGATGTTTGTGTTTTTGTTTGACCAGTTTTTTAATCCGATTTTTTCACTTATTCTCGGTTTGCGGAGCTACCAATTCAATGAATGGATTGGTTCTAATAATATTGGTGCCAATCCCAATGACAAATAACTATCAACCCAAAGAATGGAGATGAATAATCAAGACAGATTGAAAGTGGCAAGCATGGTTTTACTCTAGGCACACTACATAAATCAGTGCCTTCTGAATAGTGCCCTTCTTAAATCATAAGGACTCATAGGAGGTCCTACTAGACTAGAGTCAAAGACCAACCTCCCAAGTCAAGTGTGTGAACAAAGATACAATCAAGAGTGGTCAATCATCTAGTTTCCCTTTGATTAATATTAATATCCACATAACATTAAATGAAAACAAATGATTGCTAGAATGGTTAGAGTGCCTGTTAATAGATGACCCACCTTCCTTCAAGAAGAATGCTAGATGGAGAGACGAAACCAGTGAAGGGAATGGGTGATCTTCGAGGATATGGATGCGCGGGTTTCGAGTGATCCCCCGCACAGGCTGCGACAAACGACAGTAAACGCCTTTCCAGCGCTTCTGGTGCTGTTCCCAGAGGTGCTATTATATTTCCCTGAACTTTTGCGGACAGCTGGAGGTCTTTTTTGTGGCAAGTCAACTAGTTTGAAGGGTTGTTTCCCCTGTTTCTCACTGTCGGTTTTTGCCTTGGGGTTCCCGTTTTTTGTTTCGACGAGGCTCAGTCTCGTGTTTTTGAGGGCGTCGGGGAACTGTCTGCGGTCTCTGTTGTCGTTTTCCTCCCCAGGTGCTCACCAACCATGATTAACCCGGAGGAGTTGGTGGACCTAGACCCGTCTTCGGAGGATATTTTGTCCATGTGGGGCAAAGAAACCACCGAAAAAAACGTAGACCTGTATTTTGGCGGTAAAAAAATTTTTGAACCGACTTCTCCTTCAGTGGAGGTGTTGTCCCCTTTCTTGCATCTCGATGGGAACCTTGCAGCTGAGATTGTACCGGCTTCAAATCAGGCTGTTAAAGAGCAAAGTGCAGAGTTCGATGCGACGGAAGGGCGTGTAACAGGCGGGTTGTCTCCGACGTTCAAAGGCAAGTCAGTGGTCTGCTGGAATCTCTCTTCCATCGGACTGGAAGGATATGAATCTCTGGGCCGCTCGTTGGGTGTTGGGAAGGAGATTCCTACTGGGGGCTCCTCACATTTTTCCAGGGCTTCGCTCTCAAGAAACCAGTTTTTCCCTGAAGCACAGCGCCATCAGAGATGCAAGGGGAGTCATGGACTCAATGAAGAAGCCCCAGGGGTGTCTGAAGTTCCTTCAAGGGGTTTTTGCTCTGAGAAATTACATGTCGGAGATCCCTCTACAAAGCGTCCCTTACTCCATCAGGCTGTGCATTCAGAGGAATCGCCTCAGGATGAGGTAGACTGGTCGGACACTCCCGGGGATACAAAGGTTCAAGAAGAAGTTTTTAGAAGTAAGGGAGATAAAAGAAAATCCCAAAGGGCCATTGGGTCTCTAGATCCGGGGGGAAACCTGGTTCTGGGAATGGAAGTGTCGACTGATGAAACCCTGGAGGTCGCTGACTGCACTGTAGTTGGCCGAGCTTGGGGAAAGAAATTATTTCCAGCGTTTCTACAGTCATGGGGGGAAGATCATTTTTCTAATCCATCTCCACTTCGTTTTGAGGCCCAATGTCTCGTCAAAGGATGGTTCACTTTCCGGTTTGAAGACAAGGATGCAGCAAACTGGGTGTTGGGTAAAAACTGGTTCATGGGGCATATTCCAGTTCTGATGAAGCGCTGGACTCCTCTTTTTGACGCCATGAAGGAAAATACTCAGGTCTTTCCAGTTTGGGTGCGGGCCCCTGGTCTCCCGATCTTCCTTTGGACGGAGGCTGTTTTCAAGTCCATTGGAAATAAGTTGGGATCATTCCTGGAGGCTGATATGTCGTTTAAGGAGTCGAAAATAAAGGCGACAGCCCGAATCTTGGCAAATATCGACCTGAGCAAAGGCCTGCGGAAAACTATTAATCTACAGTATAAGGAATTCATTTTTGAGCAATTATTAGATTATGAGCATTTGCCGTTCCGATGCCATTTTTGCCATGAATATGGGCATCTAGCCAAGAAATGCCCTATGCTCAGGAGGCGAAGTCGGTTCAGGAGGTCCCCTGTTCTCAAGAACAAAAGGAATTTTCAATCTCAATCCGAGCCAGAGAAGGAGGTAAGGCCACATCAGACAGAGGCAGGACCTAATCCTGGAGATTACCGAAAAGTGGATCTTGATGTAGATTCTCGGGAGAATAAGGAAGCTCCTTCAGATAATCCCCCGCTCGATGGCGCTGGGACGGAAACCAATCAGCACCCTTCACAAGATCAAAACTCTTCTGCATCGGAGGTTTCGGCTAAGTCAAATCCACTCTCTAATTTCATTTCTCAAGCTGTTGTTAATGTTAAAGAATCCATTACGGTTTCCCCTCCTTTTCCTGTCTCTGCAATGGAAAAAATGTCGAGTGATATCGCGGGTTTGGAGCCCCAATCTGGTATGGAGCCTCCTCCTGAAAATCTGCATCCTCCAGATTTGAACTGCGACAAGCACTGGCCTCCCCTTTCGCCCCGTGCTCAAAAGACTCCCTGTCCATACAACCTCAGGTCCTTGGGGAACAAGGCCGATCAGAACGTAGCCTTTGGAGGCCTCGATCGTACATCTACCCAGGGTGTTTCTCGGGGCAAAAGGGGAAGAAAATCTGACATCTCCAAAGCAAAATTAAAAGCAAAGCTGGATGTAGCGGACGGAAAACAATTTTCTATTCTCGGGGCACTTAGAGCAGTGCAGACCCCTGAGCATGTTAAGAAATGATTTTCTCCTCATGGAATTGCAGAGGCTTGGCCAGTAAGCCCAAGAAACTGGCGCTAAGAGAGTGGCTATCTAATTCAAAATCTGATATCCTTTTCCTCCAAGAGACGTTGGGGAAAGGCTCGGAGGTGGAAGCGTGCTTGTCCTCTCTTCTTCCTGGATGGTCCTTTTTTGCAATTGACTCATCTGGCCACTCAGGGGGACTAGCCATTGGCTTTAAACAGGGAAGAATCAAAGTTTCGAACAGTTGGGGGCTGAAGCAAGCTATGGGTATGGAAGTCACCTCTCCAGACTTCCCATTCCCTCTCCTAATAGTAAATATTTATGGGCCTTGTCAAGGTAGGGAGACCTTCTGGTCGGATCTACTTGCCAAATCGGTGATGAACTCTCCTCTGCTGGTGTTGGGTGGTGATTTAAATTTCTCTTTAGGCAGAGCGGAAGCTTGGGGTCCCTCGGCCAGGGAGGATCCTCTTACGGATTTCTTCACTCAAGCCTTCATTGATAAAAAATTAACTGATCCCTCCCCGACCAAGCTAAAGCCTACTTGGAGGAACAGACGTTCTGGGGAGGATAGGATCGCAAAGAGACTGGACCGTTTCTTACTTTCTGAGGGTCTTATCCAAAATGTCCCCCTCTTTCGTCAATGGGTTGAGGAGGTTGGGAACTCTGATCATTTTCCTATTTTTCTGGACCTATCTTTTCCCCCTCCAAAGCCTCCAGCTCCTTTTAAATTTAACTCTTCATGGCTCCAAGATTCATCCTTCGCTAATCTTTTCAAGTCGACATGGATTCATCCGGCACAGAATGCCAATGAGAGCAAGGGTTTTATGTTTATGGAAAATCTGAAAAGGCTCAAGAAAGCCACCATATCATGGGCAAAAGATAGGCAGCGGCAACAAAACGAAGACCTGATAAAAATCAGGGAAGAGTTGAAGGTTTTGGAAAGCGTGGATGCAGATGGCTACGCTACTCAGGCATCTAAGGACCGAATCCTTTCTCTGGAAAAATCCCAAAACCAGATTCTCCTGGCAAAGGAAGAGGAATGGAGACTCAAAAGTAGGGCGTTATGGCTTAAGTCAGGAGATGAAAATACAAGTTTCTTCCACAACTATGCAAGAGGAAGGAAATCAGCAAACACCATTTGGAGCCTAAAAGATGAAGCAGGTAGGGCAGTAAATACTTTCTCTGATCTTTCGGGCTTGGGACAGAGGCATTTCCAGAACCTTTATTCTGATACAGGTGAGGCCACCATAGGTGAAATTCTACGGACTGCACAATGTTTCCCTAGTTTCTTTGAGGAGGATGAAGATGAGGATCTGTCAATCCCTGTTTCAAAGGACGAAGTTGAATATGCTATGAAAACTATGGGGAAGGATAAAAGTCCCGGTCCAGATGGGTGGACTATTGAGCTTTTTCTTCATTTCTTTGATATGATTGGATCTGAAATCACTGATGTTGTGGAAGAATCTAGATTGAAAGGAGAAATTTATAGACCTTTTAATTCAACTTTCATTGCACTTATACCAAAGAAAGATGTGCCGGAGTCTTTCGAAGACTTCAGGCCTATATCACTATGTAATTGCATTTATAAAATAATTGCAAAAGTGATAGCTTCTAGGCTCGTTCCCATTCTTTCCAAAAACATCTCTATGGAACAATTTGGTTTTTTGGAAGGAAGGCAAATACACGAGGCCATCGGGGTAGCCCAAGAAGTTCTCCACAGTATCAAGCAGAAGAAGTTGAAGGGGTCGATCCTAAAGATTGACCTTTCAAAGGCCTATGATCGTATCAATTGGTTGTACCTTCGGATGCTGCTCACACACCTGGGATTCAAATATTCTTTTGTTAGTTGGATAATGGGCTGTATTTCGAATGTTAGCTTTGCAGTCCTGATCAATGGTGCTGCCTCTCCCTTCTTCAACAGCCAAAGAGGCCTCAGACAAGGATGTCCGCTATCTCCCCTCCTTTTTCTTTTGGTGGCGGAAGGCTTCAGCAGATTGATCCATAAAGCCAGACGGTCTGCCACGATCAAAGGTATTGAGGTTGCTATAAATCTTTATATTACTCACTTACTTTTTGTTGATGACATTCTGATATTCACAAACGGATCTCTCTCCGAAATGGAGGAGTATAAAATCATTTTCGATCTTTTTATGAAAGCCACGGGTATGCAAATAAACCTGAGAAAATCTCAAGTTAGTGTGTCAGGGCTTAATAGGAGAGAAAGCTCAAGAATGTCCAATCTTTTCCCTTATCAGACCCATCCTTTGGACTCTCCTTTTAAATACTTGGGATTCTGGCTAAAACCGGATTCTTACAAAAAAGAGGATTGGAACTGGATTATAGCAAAGCTGGAAGCTAGAATATCCCACTGGAGTTTTAGATGGTTGTCTAGAGCAGGAAGAGTGACCCTTATAAAATCTGTTTTATTGGCTATTCCGGTCTATTGGGCTGCCCTTTCCTGGATCCCTAAAGGAGTTTTGGAGAAAATTAGAAGACTTTGCTGCAGATTTTTATGGGCAGGATCGAATGACAAATCAAATCTTCCTTGGGTGGCTTGGGATAAGATCGCCAGGCCAAAAGAATGGGGAGGATGGGGAATCAAAAGGCTACCTGAATTCAGTACTTCTTTGGCTGCTAAATCTGGTTGGAGAATCATCTCGACGGAGAACCTTTGGACAAAGGTGATTAAACGGAAGTATATTGATCCAGTTCCCCTGGAAGATTGGATCCGCAGCCAGGAAAAGTTGTCGAAGCAGTCTTCTGTCATATGGAAGGCAACGGTGGCGGCTTTCTCTGTGATCGAAGAAGGCCTGGCTTGGAAAGTGGGCGATGGGAAAAATGTCAGAATTGGGAAAGACCCATGGGTCGGATGTAATGCATCATATGCTCTCTCACCTGGTCTCTTGAGACACCTGGGCAGTAAAGGCATTTTCTCCCTTAACCAGGTGGAAAAAGTTGGCCCTTACTCTATCTGGGGCCAGCCTTGGAAAAATGCTGAGGACCTTGGTCTTAATATAAGATGGCATAATGAATGGGCCTCTTATGTTGAAGAGCTTCATCGTTCAAATGTTAGGATTAATAATGACCAGGATGTTTTGTTATGGGCCCAAGGGCAAACTGGTGTGTACTCCCCCAAAGATGGCTACTCTTTTCTTATGAAAAAGAAAGGCTGGGCGGAACCGGAGTGGTGGGCTAAAAATATGTGGAAGCTAAAATGTCCGCTCAAAGCCAGGATCTTTTTATGGTGTATATTGAAGAAGAAAATCCCTACCTGGGACAATCTTCAATCCAGATTTTTCATAGGACCTGGCCGCTGCCCCCTCTGCAAATTGGATGGTGAATCAATAAATCATCTCTTCACTGCCTGCCCCGTCTCCTTAAGAACCTGGGGGGAACTCATCGGCCTGTTAAATATAAAAGAACAATGGGGGTCGTTTCAGATGGATGAGGCTTGGAGAAATTGGTGGAATTTGCATCCAGATGGAAATCTCAGAAACCTTCCTCCTATATTTTTCTGGGGCCTGTGGCTTGCCAGAAACAAGTGTATTTTTCAGGATTTGGAAATATCTTCTTTATCTGTTGCCACCAACAGCGCGGCCATTTACTCTTCCATTCCTCCCCCGGAAAAGGAAAACGAAAAAAGCCGAGATGCTCCCTTAATTATCAATGAAGGCTTCCCCTGGGCTTTTTTCGATGGGGCTGCACAACAAAACAGAGCTGGTGCTGGCTTCTGCATCCATTTCAACAAAGATCATACCTTTCAGGCTTCTGTGGGTTTGGGACAGGGCTCAAACAATTTCGCCGAGCTATCTGCTCTTCGTCTTCTGATGTGTTGGTCAATTCAAAGAAACATACAGCAAATTCAGATTTTTGGGGATTCTCAGAACGTAGTCAAATGGGTTAATGGGTCTTCTGTGTGTCAACACCAGTTTCTGAAGACTATTTTGGACGATGTTGTGTCATTAAAATCTCGTTTTTCAACCTTCTCTTTATGCCATATTTACAGGGAAAAGAACTCTACAGCAGATCAGCTTTCAAAAGCAGGCCTTCATCAAAATATGGGCAGTTGGGCCATCGAAGAGATAAGGCTGGGGCAAACATTTTCTTCTCATCAACCTCCCTTTGATATTTCTTCATAACAGGTGTTTCTACAGGTCTCCAGTTTCTAGTTTTATCCCCGTTTTATCTTTCGGGCTACTGATCCTTATATGGAGGATCCAAATTTCGGGGAGGGCGTTTATTTCTCAAGGCCTCAATTCTACCTGTCAGCTGCGGTAGTATAAATCTTTCTGTCTCTTTCTCATGGCAGTTTTAACCATATAATTTTGCTGTGTGAGATCTTTTTTCCCCCCTTTTGGGGGTGGCCTCCCCTGTTTTATATTTATAAGTGAACAGATCCAAAAACAGGGGTCCTCGGATCCAAAAAACTGTGTCTACAGTTTTCAAATTGTCCGCGCGACAGTTATAAATCGATGATCTGCGTATCATCGTGATCCTGACTTGTTTTTATTTCAGATACTCTGTCCTCCGGCTTCATCAGGCTTCGCGCTGTCTGGAGTTCCAAGATGTGAACACACGTTTAAATGTATCTTTTTATAACTATAATAAAAAGAACTGTTTTTTTCTCTGGAAAAAGAAGAATGCTAGATGGGTGATAACACTGACTAGAGAAATAGATGGAGAACTTTGGCATCAAGTCGTTTAAAGACCATCATAGGGTTGTTGGTTGGTTGGCTGTCAAATGAGGAAATCCCTTGCATATGCTAAAATTATGTTAATCAACAGCAAATTTGAAGAGAATAATTTACTATGCATGTGTATGAGATCGAACAATTTTGTTTCTGCTATTTTTATATTTTATTTACCTATTAAAATTCCAGCAATGCTTTTATTCATTAAATCTCTAGTTAATAAATTTATAGCAAGTGATATGCTAGGTAATAAATTGCCAATAATTATGGTTGATAAAAATAACATGGTATCAGAGCTTTGTCTTCGAGAAGAAGGCCAATTAATATGCCCTTGTCATAAAACGCTTCAGAATTCAAAATGAGAACAGTAATAAGAATGAAGGATTAGAGAGCAAACCAAAAGGCCTAGTGGCCTTGTTGAACGTTAGAAAGGCTCCCAATGAACTTGGCTATCTGCAATCACCAAATGTTCATTGACTATCTGTAATCACAAAGTTAGCTCTAGAATCGCTGCAAAACCAAAAGTTAGAGATGAAATACTAATGCAAAGTCAATCAATGACTGAAAAAATGGTTGAATGGGGGCTACGACAAGAGGCTAGGGCTAGGAAACAACAACATTAGGGCTAGAAAGGGAAAGGGAAAGGCTAGAAGGGCCAAGCAAGGGCAACGATGAGGGGCAAGGGGCCTATTAGGCCCACAGCTAAGGGAAATAAGCCCCTTTGGGCTGACGTAAGGCAAGAGAAGGTCCTAAATGGGTCTACGGCTAAGGAAAAGGCCTTTTAGGCCCTGCAACAAGGGGATGAAGGGAGGCCGAGAGGGCTAGAGGCCCTCTAGCGGCCACGGCAAGGGCTAAGAAGGAGAGTTGAGGGCCAAACAAGGCAGCCCAAAGCTGCGGCTAGGCCAAAAGAAGGGGGCCCTAGATCATCCAAAGATATCAAAGAGAAGCTCAACTTCTTTATATAGAGAAACACCTCCAAGTGGAAAATAACGGCTAGTTGACTTGATCCTTGTCAAAATAATATCAACCGTTGAAAATAACTTTATCATCTTTTAATCTCCACCATCAAATTTTTTATTTTGAGAAAAAATTCGAATTTCTCTTGAAAACCAATTTTTATTACTTCAAATATGAATATTTTGGATTAATTTCCTCAAAATTTTGACTTTGACTTAACCACCAAGGTCCAAAGGCTCAAATTTTCTTAAAATGTCCATTTTTCCCTTGGTGGTGGGCCTCCAAAATTTGACTTCTTTTTGACATACGAATTTTTTTATTATTTTCCACTTGGAAAGAAATTAATTTCTCTATAATTATTTTTTGACTCGAAATTAATTAATTTTCTAGCTTAGGATTTTTATTAATTTAGCCAAGAAAATTAATTAATTGACTATAGAGGGGATTAACAATTTTTTCCACACTCAAATATTTTAGCCATGGTGTTTGACTGCGAGGGGCCATGCACTAAAATATATTTACATCAAATAATTTCAAATTCAACCCTTAGAAGTGGAAACACACATTTAGACTAGACCCTCAATAATTTACCCAATTCTGTGACATAATATGATCTAGTATGAAACCAAGTGTGTTTGTAATAAAATAATTTAGCCATGGTGTTTGAATGCAAGGGACCATGCACTAGAATTTTCCCAAACACACCCTTACAATAGACTCGATATAACACTAAGACTCACCTAAGACCTTGTCAACAAATTTCACCCTAGCTTTAGGGTTTAAGATCAAAGAAAAACTTTGTCTATTAGGCGTGCTTACAAACACACATAATTTGGGGAGGCTAAAAAACTTCCTAGGATGAAATAGTTTGCGAAAATCAAAGGCTTACCTAGGTGTTGTTACATAATTAAATAGTCATACTAGCATCATTTACAATAAAACTTGCAAAAATTGGGTTTACAATAATATAATTATGTTGGTTGATGACTTTGATCTTTGAAAAATTCTCTTCACTTCCTCGTACATTGCTTTCTCGTAACATTGACCAAATTGTGTATAACAGGCATCTACTATAGTCTGTTTTTCTTAGTACTAATTAGATTCTAGAATGATGAATGATGAATGATGAATTTAAATTTTAAATCAATTTATATTTTAGAATGGTGAATGATAAATTTAATTTTTAAATCAATGTAAATTCTAGAATAATGAAAATGGATCAATGCATTTCATTATTGATCTCGTGGTGTATGGATGAATGATGAGTATGAATGATGCATCTACCAGTATGAATGATGAGTATGGATCTGTGTATTTCATTGTTTAATTCAATTATGTATGTATCAATATATTTATGCTTTCATTACTGAATATAAATTTGAAATATATATATACACCCGACATCTCGCGGCCCCCCCTAAATTTCCCTAAAATTTGAGGGTACTCCCACACGTCCCTTTTATGCGTCTCCCTGCACCCATGTGCCCCCTTCCCAAAGTCTTGGTAGAACATTATAAAATAGTCTCGCACTCCAATCAAGTGACATGAAACCCTATTGTCAACATACTGCATGATGGTGGTCACTGAACAAGGCAGACACACAATGAGTGAGAACTCATACTCAAATCTAGCTGCAAACTCATCGATCTGAGATGCAGTAGTGACCTACTTCTTTTGTTTTCCCTTTTTCTAGTTAGGGGGCTAGCTGCAAAATGTCCTAGCTAGTGGCAAGAAAAGCATTTCACTTTGCTAGCATCGAACTTCTGTTTATTCCCCTTCGAGTTAGCTCCTTTAGTGGATCATTTCTTGGCCTTTCCCTTGCCCTTAGAGGTTAGGGCCAAAGTCTCTTCCTCCTCTCCCTTCTTCTTTTGGTCTCCACGCTAAGACCCTTCTTGGATCTCCTCGTGTGTGAAATCATACCACAACCTTTCTCAAGTAGGAAGATGCTCTTGCCTTGTGAATCTGTGATGAATTTAAAACATCTCATTTCTTTGTAAAGCCATTCAAGGCTATACGCACCAGTTCAAATTCAAGGATTATTTGCCCTACAGCTGCCATATCATCCTGCACCTGCATGAGCTTCATAAAGAAGGAAGCCACATTCTCTCCCTTGGACATCTTGGTGCCATAGAGCTTATCCTTTAGCACCATCTTCTAGTTTTGGTTGTCACTCCGATACAGTTTGGTGGGTGCATCCCACATCTCTTTGGCAATCTTTTTTTCACACGAATAGGGAATCAGGTGATCTATCACCCTGTCCAAGATAATCCTCTATGACCTTACTTGTTTCACCTCATCGAGATCTAGCACAACAGGATCTAACATTGGCACAACCACTATGGAGTTAGCAAAGCCCCACAACATGTTCTCCCTGAGAACAATTGTGATCCGAACTTTTCACTGAGGATAGTTTGAGTCTCCTTCAAACGTGTCTTCATACCTGACACAAGTTGTCATGGTAAATCAAACCCTTGAAGAATTGTTTGCTAAAAACCATAGAAAGACCATGAAACCCTTTGAGCTTGAACTTGTCCAATACATGAATTTCTCTCAGAGGCTTTTTTCTCCATGTTAGGGTTCTCTACACCCAACAAAATGATTAATGTGCCAGTAACTTTTTATACCCACAATTTTATTTTTACTGAAAACACAAAAAACTCAAATCTGAAATCTACACAAAATTAACAGAATTGAGCTTCTAATAAATTATGCACAATAGAAACAAAAAATCCAAGCACATAAAGTTTTAGAGAGCATTTACCCTAGAAAACCCTAATGGGTCGATGTAGTAGTGTTAGGTTTTTTATCAGTTTTTGCAGTTGGTCGGAAGCCTTCAATTCTTTTCAATTACAATCAGTTCTTATTAGATGTTATACATGAGCAGTTTCCCAAGTTCAAAGTTGAAGGTGTGTTCAAACACCAATCAATTTTAGTATATCTGATGTTATTTTACCAGGCAGACAGGTTCAAGGTCCAATTACATAAGATGGATGATCAGGGTACCCCATTATCATTCATTCAATGGACTTATTTAGTCAAAAAAAACTCATAGGATTATTCATTTGTCGATTTTGTGGATAAGTTTCTACATACATCCTTGTGTCTACTCAGCAATGACGTTATACCAAGAATTTTACTAGAGATCAAGAAGGTTTTGCATCTTTCAGAACAGTCAAAAGTTTGAGACTGGTATTTATAGAAGAATTAAACAAAAATTAGAATCTAGGGGTGTGAGCTTCCTCCCTATAGATTGCGAGTGTTTGTGTCGGTGAGAGTCTTTTCCCTGGAATATGCTAGACAGATGTTAAATATGGATGAATTGCACTATGTATCAAATAAAAAGAAGGCACATTTTAAATTGAAGGCAAATGTTGGGCCTTGTATTGTAAATACTAGAGTGAAAGCAAAAGAAGTGGAGGAAATATTAAAGGAGATGAAATTTAAACCAAGCTTCACATGGTTTTATGATCCTTTGCGGATAATTTCAAAGCTGAGAGTTGAGCAAAAGAGCACTCCATATGCACATACGCCTAGGTCGGAGATAGAGCAGTATGCTAATTAGGGCTGGAGCGCAAATAGTCAGTCAATCATCTCTGCAAACTCCTATTCAAATAGACAAATAAATCAAGACGCCGAGGGAAAGTATGTCCCCTACAGATTCAGAAGCTCAGGCTACAGATTTCTGTGTTTTCAAGAGGAGGAAGAAGGATCCAAAGACCACTAGTAAGACTGGTAGTAAGACTGATCCTCAAGTAATAAATATTCAAGAAGAATCCCCAGTTGAAAAGGATTCACAAGAGCAGAGTACAATTGTTTTGACAGGTACTCCTACCACTTCTATCCAATATGTAGAGGAGACAACTAAGTCTCCTATCTCTTCTATATCTTAGATTCCAGCACAATAGAGTATTTTTGCAAGATACAGGGAGATCAAATTGAAGAAGGAAGCTTTGATGGTTTCAACATATTCAGAGTTTTGGAAGCAAAATGTGACCACCCAACACAGATTGCTATCTGCATTTGACACAGAAAAGGGGCAGTTCCAAATGGCCTTTTTGGAACCTACAGTGCCAACCCCCAGAAGTGTAGAAGATTACAAGGCCTCAATATTTTCTGTTGATACCAAGAAGGTTCATGCAATAGATCAAATTGATTTGCATAAGCAAGCAGGTGAGATGATTTACTCAACACTGACCAGTTCAGCCATCGATGCGTCCAGGTTACAAACATCTCTAAATAATATGCACTTACAGTTGAAGATTGAAAGAATGTTTTATTTGGCTAAAGACACCGTAATTAAAACCTTAGAAGATTTAATTATCAAACTAGGATATGATCATAGTGATGTCAAGGCAGTCGAGGAGATAATTAAGAACAAAAATGCAGATATTCAAGCCCTCAAGAAACAGTGTAAACTTCCAACAAAAGAGCACCCTCAGGCTAAAGAAGTAACCAATTTGGAAAGTGGAAAAAGAAAAGTTGTTCAAAATAGTAGTTGAACAAAATGTTCAAATCCAGAACAAGACATTGAAGCACTATTGAAGGAAAAGGAACAATTGGAAGTAGCAGGTACATCAACACAACAAGAAACACAGCAAACAACACAAGCATCAACTGCAGATTCTTTTGAGAAGCTAGCCCAAGCTTTAGGAGAATTATCATTAACAAATAAGGAAATGGAGAAGTTAACAGCAGCACTCACAAAGATGGAGCAAAGCAAGATCAAAGCACACAACGCATACCGAGCAGAGATACAAAAGAATTTTAAATTAATTCAGCAAATCCAAAAATATGAAGATCAGTCCCTTACAACTCAAATGTTAGCAGAAGCCAAGCACAACATTTGGGACAATATTAATGCAAATATTACAAAATTGTGGCCATCTAATCAAATCATTTTTGAGCAAGAAGAGTTGGTGCATAATGTTAAGTTAGTAATTCAACAGACAAAAGTTGAAATTGAGCACAGACCAGCAGAAGCAAACAGGATTATAAAAATTTTGAATTCCAAAACTAAAGATGAGCTTGAAGTGCTCAACATTCATGATAGAATAGATGCAGTGATGGAAGCCAAAAGAGTGTTGACAAAGAAAAATCTTATGGTGCAATCAGAAAATCAATGCAAAGAATTGGAGTTACAGGTAAAAAGATTTGATAGAAAATTTAATGTATTGCGGGAGAAGGAGCTCCCAGCCTTAAGAGCTTCTAATGGCAAATTGATTCCATTAGAAAAATATCAAGATCATATTGAAAAGTGTAACTAGCTTCAATCTTCATAATGACATGTAATTATGATTTTATGTAATGAGATGTAAATAAGAAAAATTAAAATTATTATATTGACTTGCTTCATGGGTTTAATGAGCAAGGGATTTTGTTTTTGAGTCAAGACTCCCATTGAGAGTCTTTAGGATTTATTTGCCCTCTAGTCATAAAATGTTAGTCATTGTCATCTAATGAAGTCATGTTACACTTTGTAAAAGGTCAATATTGTCTATGTAAAGTATCCTCCAAGAACTTGTCATCTATCCTCTTCAAGTCAGCCTACAAACGATGGAGTAACTACTAGATGAAGACAGCCTAACCTCAAGTGAACATGTCGGCCTAACGGACATGTGTGGAGGTGTATAAATAGCCTAACTCGGCCTCCATTAGAAGCAAGCAACTTGACAAGCTCTCGATCAAAGAGAAGCGCAAAGAAAAGGTGCAGAAGAGAGGTGCAAAGTAAGGGTTAAGGGTCAAGAGAAGTACGAAATAGAAGTGCGAAGAAGATAGAGCGAAGATAAGGTTTCTTTTGGGCAATACGAAGGAGCTTCTTCTGGGGAATGCAAAGTTAGGGTTTCTTCTGGATCAGTGAAAAGACTTTCTTCTGGAAGTGCAAAGATAAGGATTCTTATGGGGCAGTGCAAAGAAGGTTTCTTTTGGGGCAGTGCAAAGAAGGTTTCTTTTGGGGCAGTGCAAAGAAGGGTTTCTTCTGGGGTAGTAAAGGGAAGGATTCTTCTAGAAGGACGAGATATCTAGAGACCAAGTTTCTCTAGAGAAGACCAGTGAAGACCTAGAGACTATGATTCTCTATAGGACGTCGACAAGGAGCAGTGTGAAGAATATGTGAAAGAATCTAAGGCACATGTAGTTAATGAGATTCTTCTGGACTTTATAACTATTTGTGAGGAATTTTAATTTTCTTATCAGCACAATCTTCCCTTTGACATTATTATAGTGTGTGTTTCTTATTTCATCAAATAGTTACCAAAAACAAAGAGACAAGAACGCAAAAAGTTGTCATTCTGTCAGGGCCAAAACCTCTCCCTCTTGGAGAGGAAACCCCGCACATAATTCTTCTTATAGAGATACCAATTGACGAACACCAAGACCATGACTCTTGACATACTATGCCACTCCAAGACCAAGACACCAATCCTCTTCTTCATCATTGTTGAGTTCATCATTACTTCATTACTGAGATCTTCCTCGTTGCTATCATTACTGAGAACATTATTGTGCCTTTACTAAGATACTCATTATGACAGTGAGATCACTGCTTCTACAAACCATTACTCCATCTTCACATCGTCTCAACTGCACCATCATTATTGTATCATCTTGCTGCACTACTATAGAGATCTTCCTAAGATCATAGTTGTGACTATACTTAGATCGTGATTGTGTCTTGATGTTATGTCGAGACCGTATCATCCTCCCCTCTCCATTGTAAATACATCAAGACTGTGATTGTGTATATATACAAGATGAGATAGAGTATGATTGAGGTTCTCTGTATGCATTCCGAGACTGTAACTTTCAAGACAGTAGTCACTGAAAACTAGAAGAGATCGTGTCCTCACCACCGAGGATAACAAAGGTGTCCGAAGTCCTTTTTGCCACAAAACATCACAAAGAGACCCGAGATTATGTGTCACTATGCTTTCCACCGAGATCTTGTCACTATGCTCGCTCAAGAATATGTGTCACCAAAATTTCAGACTGATCTGAAGTTCTGTGATCCAATATGTCATCTGACATTCTGTAGTGGACTTCCAAGAAATCTCAGACAAGTCCGAGATTCTTCCTATGCTTTTGCGGATACCCCAGCTGGGTATATTTAGGTGTTATGTCTTCATTTTGAGTCGACTTGTCCAGGTGTATCGTTGTGTCTTTTATATGAGCCGACATGGCATCGATATATGTTGTGTCTTTTATATGAGTCGACATGATGTTCTCTTCATTGTTTTTCTTGCAGTCTTCTTCTTTGAAGGATGGTGCTTGTCTTGGAGGGCTACTTGACACTAGGTTGACCCAAGTACATTACATAAATGCTCAAGAAGAGCTCTTTGACATTATTTTGATTCTTTGACTTTGCTAAACCTATGGAATGAGCAAGAAACTTATTCATATAACTTATAAAATTAATATTTCTTTTTCTTGACAAGTACGAAGATCAAAATTACATTGACAAATACTGAACCTAGTTACACTTTTCTTCAACAAAATAGAGACCGAGTATCTTTAGAAGAAGCCGAGGAGAGCAATTCTAGATTAAGAAGGAAGACGAAGAAAGGAAGAGGCGGAGCATCAAGCTTAATGACAAGGTTCTTGGAAGGATACTAGAGTCAAGGGTCTGTGTCATAGTCTTGGTACTCATCAATTGAAGATCTAGAAGAAGAATTTTGATCGGGTTTTCCTCTCAAGAGGTGAGGGGTTTTGGCCCTGGCTGAGAAGCCTATATACTATGTCACTTGTCTTGTATTGTGCATATTGGTAATTGTCTTAATGAAGAGGACGTTTTAATAAGCTAACAAAGAGAAGACTATAAAGTAAAACTACATCACAAGCAATTATCTAGAAGAGAAATTCTTAACTTTGAATGCCCTACATTTTTCAACAAATCAATTATGTAATATTGTTGAAGATGCATCTAAATTTGCTATAGTCGGAGGAACTATAAGTGGAGAAGCTTTCATTGAATGCCTACAGCATGATCTCTTTATTCAGCATGAAATCCATCATCTAAGTCTGAACAAGCCAACTTTTGAGACATACACAAAAGTAGATGAGAGATTCAATTATATGGTAAATTTTGCCATTCCAAGTGAAGAGCAACGGGATAAGTTACTAGCGTTGGTTGAATAGAGATAAATAGAAATCCTACAGTTTTGAGAGTAGGCAAACAGCAGAAGCACAAAAGTAGCTACAGTCAGCAACAGATCACTTCAAAGTCTAAACAAAATATCAGAAATAGTCTAGATTTCCTATTACTTTGTTTTATTTTGGAAATATCTACATGTTTTTAGTAGATATTATTTTGTAATAAATTTTATTTGAAGTATGAATTGATTTGAGACAAAGTCTATAAATATTTTGTAAAAAGACTTAGTAAGGGTTGGATTATGCAAGAAGAAAAGATTTTTCTGTAATTGTAAGCAGACAAATATATTTTAGAAGTAATCAATTCAGTAATACAAAGGCATTTTGGTTTCAAGATTCTTGTGTCAAGCAAATGGTGATGTTTCCCTCTTTGTAAATTTGTTTCCTTTCAAGTTTCACATGAATGTTTTCCTTCTTCAATTGTTTACAAGAAGACTAAGGGCCAAAATTATTTTCAGTACTCTGCTCTAGCTTGTTAAACAATATCAATGTTTTCTTTCTAATATTAAGTATAGAATTCATCTGTATATGCTCTATATTTAATTGAACCTAATTCTTATTCATCTCATTCACACGACAACAGCTCTGCGAGATCCAGGAGTTTGCCTACCTTGCCCTCTTTTCTACTCTGTTTATTTTAATTGATTACTGAAGACCTTATGACTCCATGCCCAATGAACTTCTCTTCCATTTTACAACCAAAACTTTAAAAAATCTATCTTGTCCTTTCATACCTAGCCTAAAATTTAAACACTAAGATTGAAAATCATACAAAGAGAGACCTCTCTCAAGCTAGAAGGGCAAGATCCCAGCTTTGAAAATGATTTGTGGTTACCTTTGTAATTTTCCTCCCCAACCTAAGAAAACTACGGAGTGCTAATAGAGAGTAAAACCAAGAATGGACACAAAAATTGGCCCTAATTGCTCTGCAATGGTATTAATTAAAGTACGACCTCTCTCCAGCAGAGTACAGCCCCTTTTCCTCAGCGCATATCAGCCTAAGGTTCGGCCTCTCCTCCAGTCATAAACTCAAACCCAATGCTCAGCCTCTCTCTCCTAGAAACACAACGTAAGGTTCAACCCCTCTTTCTTTGGACAAGGTGGCCCCTTCTCTCAACTGCTCGACCTTCGTTCTTCTCACCCAAATTGGCCCTCTTCTCTCTCACTAGATGCGATCTCTAATGTATCGTTCACCCACTCATTCCAACAATTTATAATTTCTCTCATAACCCTATTTATTCCTTGAAACCTCTAAAGAAAAGAGCAAAGGCCAAAATTGATTGTATCTCTTTGATTTGTCAAATGGAAATATTATTTTCTAAAGTTATAAACTTTAGAAATATAGGTTACAAAGCCAATAATAACTACTAGAATTAATTGTCATGCTTTTTCTAAGTTTGGACTTACGAAGAATTAAAGAATGCCAAAATAAGTAAATTCTCAAGATATCTCCTGCATGCCTAGACACAAGGACTAAGGCCTATGCAAAGGCACCTATCCGAGCTACAATTTTAATATAAATTCATAGAATGTATTGGTTGTAAAAATAGGAGTAATGTACAAGATTCACAACAATTTGTACAATGAAACAAATTGTACAAGTCGCATCTACACATGTGTGCTTGTGAGTAACAGGCGATAGGAAACACCATACATGCACAACACAAGTAGATGGCAATAGTTGTACACATATGAGGCAGTGATGGGACAAGAAAGACAATTGCGACCATACACAGTGTTACTGCTCAAACTAGCAGGGGATTCCTAAAGGGGAAAATGTTAGAAAAGCGCAACAAATGGAGATTTCGCCCACTGTCACCTCAGCAAAGGCTCCCTGCTATTTACGTGCTTTCACTGATGGGAGGGGACTCGATATATATGGAGTTACAAATGAAGGATAAATCAACAAGTGGATATAGAGTGACCCCAATAATCCATTTCTATAATAGGTTGAAGAATAGAGCTTGCTTGCTTTCTAAGCAAGGTACAATGTCATCTAGGAGAAGGATGGGAGCATTTGAGGGTTAGGTTTAAGGAATATGACTTGTGAAAGAGGAGGATGCAGCTCTCACATCAACGGGACATTAAGGGCTACAGAAGAGGAAGAAGAAAGATATCTCCAAGGTCAAGTGCTTCAACTGTGGGGAGCTGGGACATTATGCCTCTCAGTGCCCCAGGTAGAAAGGCACGGGAGGCGCTTCTAACTCAAAGGTTGCTCCATCAAAAGCAAAGAAGGATGTCAAGACTAATGACGATTGTGCCATGAGTGATCATGCACCTCTAGAGAAGAGGTGGGGAGACATGGAGCTGTAGTTGGGAGGACTACAGAGTGGGCAGGATCCTTGAGGTGACCAAACTCTTGGATCACATACGGCGACGGGAGCCCTTAACGACAGTAGCATGATGACAGGTGTCGAGTGGAGCAAGGTGTGATGGAGCAATAGTGGCAAAGCTAGAGTGTCAAAATCTGAGGCAGCGCAATGGAGGTTGCAGCAGTGCGAGAGGCACAAAAGTGTTTGCAACAGAGGGAGCACAAGATAGCAGCTGAGGTAGCTTTAGCTTCACGAGGCTTCTAGACTGGCCAAGTTATCAATGATTGGGTGAATTCAATTACTTACTTAGTGGCAAAGCTAGAGTGTCAAAATCTGAGGCAGCGCAATGGAGGTTGCAGCAGTGCGAGAGGCACAAAAGTGTTTGCAACAGAGGGAGCACAAGATAGCAACTGAGGTAGCTTTAGCTTCACGAGGCTTCTAGACTGGCCAAGTTATCAATGATTGGGTGAATTCAATTACTTACTTCTCAGTAACTGAGTTGAAGTGCAGGAGTTAGCAGTGGCAATGCTATGGGCAGCATGGGCAGCATTTTTTAGAGGGAGTTGCAGTACAGATGTAGCAATGGAAGTGGCAGTGTCATGGGCAACAATACAGGAAGCAGCAGTGTAGTGGATGTGGGGCAGCAGGCCAAGCATCAACACAGAGGACCGATGCGGAGGATCAGTGTGATGCTTCTATGGTAAAGCATTGCTAAAGCACATTCCTCGCTAAGAGGGAGTGTTGATTTTGGGTAGCATTGGATGTGCTCTAGCCATGAAATTTGGTGGAGAGGCTAAGACACATGAGATCTCCAAGACCCAAAAATCGTTTGGAGAAATTCCACCTAGATGAAGAGTTATGAAAATAATTAATATTTTTAATGGGTTCCTAAGTCTAAACTTAGGAAAATAAAAATATTAATGTGTATTAATAAGAAATGGGTGAGAAATTTCTAAGTGACGTGGATCAAGCCAGTTCTAATCTTAGTCGTTCATTAGGGACTTAATCTCGGCTGTTGAAGACTCAACAAGAAAAGTATAAGAGGAGGCTTGAGGGTTAGTTGGAGACACACCAAGTGATCAAAGAATTCGATTTTTGGGGGCAAGGTTTGCTAAGGAAATCGAGTTAGTGACCAGAGTTGCAGCGAGGGGAAATTCAGTAAGGTATTTTCATCCGAGGCTAAAAGAATACATAGCAGAGAGGCAGCACAGCGCCAGGATAGACAACACAGGCCCTAAAAGGGTTGACACAAAGACCAAAGAGCTGACGCAGAGGACGCAAAAGGCTAACGTAGGTGACGCAGAAGCCGTAGAGGCTGATGTTGGGCCTCAAAGGCAGCGCTGGGGAGATTCTATGGGGCAGAATGGGAGCAGATTAGCAGACTCTGAGCCGGGAGAGGGTGACACAGCTCCTGGAGGAGTGATGCAGTTCCAGAACAATGCTTGGAGCAGCTTTCGTTGTCTAGCGTTAGGAGCAGCTGGAGTCACTGTGGGGTTTGATCATCTGGTTGTTGATTTGCCGGAATATTTGTCTCCGGATAGAGGTACAACTACCGAGGAAATTCTCTGTTGGGTGAACCATTTCTGGCACCCTAGTTGTATTCATGAAATCTTCTTAATAATACAAACCCTCTATATGTTGCACGGGTTTTCCCGAATTGAGTTTTTCTGAGGACAATTGTCCTAAAATAACGGTGTCCCTTGTGTTATGTCTCTGTTTATTTCAGTGCATGATCTGTATATTTTTGATGGCTACAATAGTGTTTACTTCGATGTTTATCCAATTAAATCACTTGTTAATGTAAAGAACAAGTAGGAGATTGTAAACCATTAATTGCAGTAGGGTTTCTGATGTGTCAAATTCGGGAATTTTCACAATTATGACTTATTAAAGCATGGATTTCATGCTTGGGTCATCTTGTTTTAGGTCAAAGTCCCCATTGAAAACTTCTAGGATTTATTCTGAGTCATTAGAGTCATTGTACATTAAAAGAGACCCGTCTTGGGTGTTCGAATCATGTGAAAAGAAATGTTTTTGAGTCAAAAATGATTTTAGTCTCCTCCACACCAAGTCAGCCTCAAGAAGGGTAAATCGACCTCACTGGAAGGCTATATATACAAGGCAATTCGAATTCATTTGGAGAAATTCACTCTCTCAGACATAGTTTGATATCTGAAGATGGAAGCTGGGAAGTGTGATGTTGGAAAAGCGCTGCAAGGAGAGCTGGAAAAGAGTGTGAGTTTATGAAGGAAGATAGAAGACACAAAGATCGAAATTTTGGGCCAACTCTCTCTCACTTCTGAGGTGTATCAAGGAAGATCAAAGTTTTCCTAGTCTATTCAAAGTTGTTGTTGCTGCTACTACTGGGTCAAAGTTGCTACTGCAAGTTGATGTTGCTAAGTCGAAGTTGCTTTTGAAGGGTTATCCTCTGCAAGAAGGATTGAGGATTGGCTTGGTGGGGATGAAGTCTTTGTCTAGGTCAAAGAGCCTTGGATTATCTCAAGAAACTATTGAAGAAAGAATTGTTGATTGGTTTTTCCCCTAGATAGGGGCTTTTCCCTAGTTGTATGCCTACATTTGTTGTCCCCGTGTTTTTGTTTTGGTAATTGCTTGATGAACTAAAAGACAAAAAAAACAACATAAAAATAAAAGAATCACAAGTAATTATCTATATAAGAAAATATTTATGCCTTTCTGATTTTCTAACAATGCATTGTGAAAGAAGGATTCAAACTTGAGAGAGAGAGAGTTGGAGAGACTTGAAGAAGATTGTGAGAGAGAGAGACTTCGAGAGCAAGAGCAGAACTTGTAGGTTGATCCAGTGTTTGCATACTCTGTTGCTACCAATGATTTTCATGCTACAGGTTGTTCAAATTTGGGTGAAATTACTCATTCTCTTGATCTCTCATTGTACTTTGTATCTCTACTGAACAATTGATATCTAATAGAAGAAGAATTTCATTCGGTTTTCCCCTTGTGATTTTTGCCCTAGTCATTGGACCTAAATTCTCTATGTCTTATCTTGTTATTGGTTGTCTTCAATTTTGCATATGGTTTATGTTCTATCTGCAATTGCTTAACGTAGCGAAACGAGGTTTTGGAATAAGTAATTGTTACAACATAGAACATCACAATTTTAACAACCATTACATTCCAACTCAAGTGAGGAGGAACATAGGAAGCCAAGGACACGATCTTTGTCCTATAACTGAAGAAGAACTTGCCCTCAGTCTCATCAATGGAGGACAAAGGATGTGAAGTCATGTTCAAGAATGGGCATGTGCTCATTCCTTAAGAGGATACAAACCTTGAAACGGCAGTGGCCATCAAGGTTAGAGAGGGAAACTTATATAGGCTAAAGGGAAAAACTTGTCCAGTCTTCGGTACCTAACAGTGACAACGTATGTGAGTTGTGGTATAAGGGGTTGGGAGGCTTGCACTACAAGGCACTCCCTACTCAAGGAGATTGTCAATGGTCTCCCAAATTTGAGTATTGAGCAGCAGGACATGTGTAGAGGGTGTGCCCATGGCAAGAATGCCAAGGCTACTTTTCCAAGCAGCAGAGTAAGTCCAAGCAGATCACGGACCTCATTCATTCAGATGTATGTGGACTAATGTCAATGGCTTCGATGCAAGAAGCACTATTTTGTCATGTTCATTTATGACTATTCCAGGAAAACTTGGATCTTCTTCATGAAGCCCAAGGAGGAGGCCTTCAAGTGGTTCCTAGAGTTCAAGGCTACTTGGAGAACTTGACAAGAAATAATATTAAGGTCTTAAGGTCACACAATAGGGGTGATTACACCTCCAATGACTTCAAAGTTCAAGGATTTCTACAAGGAGGTCGAAATCAAGAGAGAGATGACAGTTTCATACGACCCTCATCAGAATGAGGTTGCAACGAGAAAAAATAATTCCATCATCAATTCTACCAAGGCTATGCTACACAACTAGGAATATGTGTATGTTTCTTTGGGCAAAGGCATGTAACACTATAATATATGTGCAAAACAAGAGTCCTCACAAAATATTGGGGGATAAAAATCCTAAAGAAGATTTCACAAGAGTGAAGCCAGAGATAGGACACTTGAAGAACTTTGGTTGTCCAATATACATCAATGTGCCTATGTAGAAGAGTACAAAGTTGGAGCCTTCGGGATAGAAGGGGATATTAGTTGGATATTGTGAGACCTCAAAAGCTTATAAGATCTTCATGCAAGCATAGAGGAAGATGATTGGGAGCAGAGATGTTAAGTTCAACAACAACATGGCATATAGGAAGTCTCATCAATTGCCACCAATAGTGACGAAGGACAAGGAGCAAGAGGCTCCGAAGGGAGAACAACAAGCAGAGACTTCTAGTTCCTGGAGTTAGCCATCATGTGGGGTGGAGTTAGTAGCTCCTTCCAATTCTATCAAAAGGTCCAAGTGGTTTGAGCAGATATTAAGGGATGCTTAGGAGCATGTGGAGAATCCTAGGAGAACATTCGCGGAGAACAGGCATCCAAACAAGTTTCTGAATTACATGGCATTGATGAATAGCATCATTTTAAAGGCAGCAGACGAAGAGGTTTAGAGGAAAGCCATGGGCAAGGATGATGCAAGGGGCATTGTGCCAAGACCATGGGAAAAACCAATTCTAGGTGGCTCTTCAAGGAGTACCTTCCTGTTAAATTATGGTATGTTCTATGCTTAGAGCAGTTTACTTATTTTTCTTATTATTAGCCACAGATTAGCAATCATATATATATTAAGTAAAGTGCAGATAGAACATTAAATGATCAACAGAAAACAAGCCAAGACAAGAGGCACAAGATGTGGCAGCTAGCCAGGGACAAACCCCAATGCGGGGAAACCCTTTGATCAAATATTCTTTTATCTTCAATAGTTCAGCAGAGAGAAATAGTACAAAATCTGAATTCTGTAATTTTATAACAGCAGCAGCAAACCCTAGATCAGCAAAGTCAAACTTGGTCAAACTAGTTGAAATTGACCTCTAAAATGCTTGCTCAATTTCTGGTCAACTTGTCCTCGAACAACATGAAGAAACAACCCTTGAACAACCCCAAAAGTACAACCAATTTGCAGATTTCTGAAGTCAACTTGCAGCCCTAAACTAGGGCAGTCAACACTGGTCAAACCAGAGATCAGATCACCTCGATTTTCGTGCCAAAAATTGTGGCCTGGCTAGGAAAGGAAACCACACCCAATCTGCACTTCTGGATGGTCAACGCTAGTCAAAGAGATGACCTACTGCCCTAGCGTCCTTCTTTCTGCGTCTTCCTTGCCCTAGGACGTCTTCCTTTCAACCACACATGTGAGAGAGAGAGAGAGAGAGGCTCCTTTTATGCGTAGGAGAGAGAGAGAGAGAGGCTCCTTTTATGCGTAGGAGAGAGAGAGAGAGAAGATGAGTGAATGAATTGCCCAAATGAGGAGGAGACTCCTTGTATTTATATGCAAACGTTGAGGATGAATAGACGTGATCGTTGGGCTTCTGAGCCTACATAAGTTTGTTGGCTGATCTTGACAATTTGTCCATAATCAAAATAAATTCATATCTACATAAATACTTATCGGAATCAGATGATCTTTAGATCAATCCTACACCTCTCGATGAGAGAAATCTAGGAAAAATATCAGAAGCCATAAATAAGGTGATCCACATGGAGTTTGGCCCTAGTTGCCAATTTTAACACTCCCTCTCAACTAGGAAGAACTTCATCTGCAACCCGTTAAACCGTCGTTGCTATCCATCCATCAAATGCACTATCCTGTACAGCTTGACCCCACTCTGCTCTGCTCTGCTTTGCTCTGCTCGAACTATGAAGAAGAAGAAATGATTGAGGATGTATCATACCATCCTCCACTAACCCGAAGTCAGTCTCAGAGTGTGTACCACTCTCACTAATCCCAGATCAGTATCATTGATCCCAGATCAATGGAGGTCATCCTAGCATAGGGAGTACGGTAGATAGCGATGCATCCATCGATAGTACTACTATTGTCCCTATCCTCATTTCCCTGCTCACTGATCAGATGAGAGGTACTTCCCATGAGTCCCAGAGTACATGGGTAGGATGCCTCGATAGGAGAACTAATCATCCTGTCCACAGGAGAACGAATCATCCTATCCAGTGGATGCCACGGAGAACTAATCATCCTGGCCTACAAGAGAACTAATCATCCTATTCCACAGTCGCCATGGAGAACAAATCATCCTGGCCCACAGGAGAACTAATCATGTTGTTCCATAGTCGCCACAGGGTGTCACAGGGGAAGGTTGAAACTTTACCTTGTACATAATGTACCACCAGGGGATGGTGAGTCGCCCTATGGTCACATGTCGCTCCAAGAAGTACATCGCACCGCCCTGGAGCTCCCAGAGCTCAATACATCATACTCGACCCTCATAAGAGGGTCTCTGAACGACACCAAGTCGTTCTTGGAAAGTCAAGAATTTGACCTTTCCTAGCAGCTTTGTCAAAATGTCGGTGACCTGTTCATCTATATACCGATATGTTGGAGCCTTATTACTCCTCGCTGCACCATATCTCGAATATAGTGGTACCTGATATCGATATGCTTGGAGCGATCATGAAATACAGGGTTCTCTGATAAACGGATCCCGCTTTGGTTGTCACACAGGATCACGGTGGTATCCAATGTAAATCCAAACGGCTCACTGAATAGCTTTCGCAACCAGACTGCCTCATAGGATGGCATGCTAGTAGCAATGTACTCTGCCTCGGCGGTGCTCAAAGCCACCGACTTTTGCTTCTTTCTCATCCAGGATATCGAGGCAGATCCAAAAGAGAAACAGCACCCGGAAGTGCTCTTTCAATCCACCACACTTCCTGCCCAATCAGCATCAGTATACCCAAGTAGTCTCACATCTCCAACAGTGTATCTCAACCCATGAGTGATTGTGCCACGAAGATATCTCAACAGATTCTTGGCACCAATCCAATGTGAGTGGTGAGGCTCAACCATATGTTGACTCAATGTGTTGACTGCAAAGCATATATCCGGACGGGAGTTCACCAAGAACATCAATGCTTCAACGAGTTGACGATACTGGATAGCATTTCGTAAAATAGCTCTGGCAGCACCACCGCTTAACGGGCTTGCAGTCCACCATGCCAAATCTCTCCAATACCTTGACCACATATTTTCCTTGAGATAGGAAAATCTCCCCTAGTTTCTGCCAGACTTCCAGTCCTAGGAAATAGTGCATCAGTCCTAGGTCTTTCATCTCGAACTCAGAAGCTAGCTCCCTCTTACATTTGTGAATGAAAGGGTCTGCACCTGTTAGAAAGAGGTTGTCAACATATAGCACCAGCATGAGAGGCTTGTCATCTATAACCTTAAAGTAAAGGTTAGGGTCGGCTTCACTCCTAGTTAATCCCACTTCATCAGGTAGCTATCGATCCTCTCATACCACGCTCGGGGTGCTTGCTTTAGCCCATAGAAGGCCTTCTTCAACCTGCACACATGACATTCTTGATCATGAATCTCAAATCCTTCGGGTTGCTCCACATAGACCTCCTCTTTGATCGAACCATGTAAGAACGCAGTCTTGACATCCATCTGATGTAGGTTCCATCCTTGCAAAGCAACAAGGGCTATGATAGAGCGAATGGTGGTATATTGGGCAACAGGTGCAAATATCTCGTCATAGTCTATACCTTCCTTCTGGGAGAAGCCACGAGCAACAAAACGAGCCTTATATTTTTCCGCACGTCCATCAATTGCATGCGTTATCTTGTAAAACCATTTTGAAGTGACAATTGCTTTTTCTTGGGGTATGGGGACCACATCCCAAACATCGTTTTCCATGATGGACTCATATTCCTCGGTCATAGCATCCTTCCATACTTGATGCTTGACAGCATCTGTGAATGACGAAGGCTCATTTCGGATGATCGTGTTCATGATGGTCAGGTATCCTTGATACTTGTTCGGCTTCTTACTTTCACGGAAGGTTCCTCTAGGTGCAATGTGTCCTTCAGCATCATCAAGTGTCCCCCTAAGCCATGAAGGCCTCTTCCTAGAAGAGGAAGGCTCTTGCAGAGGAGGATCAATAGGATCCATAGGTTCTTCCACATCGGGCATCGTCTCATCTTCCTTTTCCTTAAGTTCCCCGGTGTCAGCTCCTTTAGATCCCCTTAAAGTAGGAAGATTGTCTACTTTGCTAAGAGCCATATCTTCGTCAAAGGTGACATCATGACTAATTTCGACTTCCCTTTGACCAGCGACATAGATTCTATAGCCCTTGGTATTTTCGCTATAGCCCACGAATATTCCTTTCTTTCCAGATGCACCCAATTTATTCTTTTTCTCTTTAGGTACATGAAAATATACAGGGCTTCCAAAAATTCTAAAATGAGATACGTCAAGTTTCTTACCGGTGAACATTTCTTTGGGAGTCTTGAAACCCAATGCTTGATGAGGGCATCGATTTTGTACATATACAACGGTATTTGCAGCTTCAGCCCACAGAAACTTCAGAAGTCTTTGATCATGGAGCATAGCACGGACAACTTCCACAATTGTACGATTTTTCCTTTCCACCACACCATTCTGCTCAGGAGTATATGGTGTAGTAGTCTCCCTCTTCATGCCAGCCTCTTTGCAAAAGTCATGGAACTCATTAGATTGATATTCAGTCCCATTATCAGCCCTTAAGGTCTTGATCTTCTTTTCGGTTTGATTCTCGATCAAGGCTTTGAAGTGCTGAAACCAGGAGAACACTTCATCCTTCTTTCTCAAGAAGTATATCCAAGTCTTGTTAGAATAATCATCTGTAAAAGTGAGATAATATAAATATCCTCCCAAGGAGTTAACAGGCATCATACTGGATATGTCTGAGTGAACCAACTGCAATATATCGGAGGTCTTGCTTTGATTTGAGGGGAATGGCCCCTTTTTGAGCTTTCCTTCGACACATCCTGGACATACACCTTCTTGCTCTAATCAGAACTCGGGCATCCCGGTCACCATTTTTCTGACATCGGGTAGAGCTTTATAATGAAGGTGAGCAAACCTCCGATGCCATAGTTCGGACTGAAGAAATGTGTCACAAGACATGACACCCAGGGGACTTCCTCCGACCTAATATAATGAATCAACTCAAAACCCAAGAGTAAAAGCATCTTTAAAGTTCTTTTTCCATACACGTACCTTGCCATCGCTAAAGGCCACCTTGTAGCCTTTGTCTTCCATTGCCGAAGTGGACATCGGGTTCTTTTTAAGATCAAGTACATATAATACATCTTGTAAGTGGATGATATTACCCTGATTCAATTGAAAAGTGACATTTCCTACGCCTTTCACAGGATATTTTGAATTATCTCCAAGAACGATTTCTAGGATGGTTTCCTTCTCTATTAGATTATAGAGAGCTTCTTTATAACCAGTGAAGTGCCTTGAAACACCACTATCAATAAGCCAATTTCCCAACGAATCCGGAGGAGCAGTAGTAGATAGCGCTGGTAGTAGATAATATTCATCTTGCTTATTGTTAACAGTGTTAGATTCATACCTGGAATTTTCTACCGCCTTGAATGGTTGTCCTCTTCCTTGATTTCCCGCACTTCTTTTACCTCTACCATTTGACCTGCCATTCCTTTGATTGCCTTGAGATGGATTTTGATCATCATCCCAGTGTGACTCCCTTTTATCAGCGCACTCCCTTGCATAGTGACTCATTTTATTGCAGTCGTCCTTTTCTTCCACCCTTTGGTCCAGCCTTTCCTTTGAATTTAGCCCCAGAATTGTTTCTTCTTTTAGTATGAGAAGAAAAGGCAGAGGGATGACCTTTAAGTATGGGCATTTCTTGCCCTTCCATCCTTGTTTCTTCTTGAATGCATCTGGCCATCAATTCCTCAAATCCAGGAATTACGTTATTGTTGAGAAGAGTAGTCCTGAATATATACCATTCAAATTGCAGTCCTCCAAGAGTTGTGAGTGTCATTTCCCTGTCAGGAATTACTTCCCCAATAGATAGGAGATTGTTCTTGATCTCAATGATCCTTCAGAAATATGCTTGCATACTCTCATCTTTGCCCTTCTTAATTTCCTTCAACTTATTTCTAAGAAACAAGACTTGATTTGCATCATTAACTTTAAATAAAATCACCAGTCTATCGTAGATTTCCTTGGAGGTGTTCAGCTCAGAGACATAGGCCACCAAACGCTTATCGATAAAGTCCCAGATGATCTTCCTTGCTTTGACTTCTCCCTTGGTCCATTTGTTCCTAGAAGCAACGGATGCATTTGATGGGGGCTCAACAATTCCGCCTCTCACATGGTCCAACACTTCATGTTCTTCTAATGTTAAATTGAGAGACATCTTCCATCCGTGATAGTCAGACTTCTCACGGAGTTTGTCTTCAGCAGGTAAGTGTGTTGAGGACCCCATGATTTCTTTAAGATAGCCTTGCCAACCTTCTCTTCGGTGAATTCTCTTGCTTGGGCTTTGTCTTTACCTTAGCTCCGATACCATGTTAAATTATGGTGTGTTCTATGCTTAGAGCAGTTTACTTAGATTTCTTCTTATTAGCCACAGATTAGCAATCACATATACATTAAGTAAAATACAGATAGAACATTAAATAATCAACAGAAAACAAGCCAAGACAAGAGACACAAGATGTGGCGACTAGCCAGGTACAAACCCCAATGCGGGAAAACCCTTTGATCAAATATTCTTTTATCTTCAATAATTCAGCAGAGAGAAATATTACAAACTTTGAATTCTGTAATTTTATATCAGCAGCAGCAAACCCGAAATCAGCAAAGTCAAACTTGGTCAAACTAGTTGAAATTGACCTCTAAAATGCTTGTGCAATATCAGGTCAACTTGTCCTCTAACCTGAAGAAACAGCCCTTGAGCAGCCCCAAAAGTACAGCCAATTTGCGGATTTCTTAAGTCAACTCGCAGCCCTAAACTAGGGCAGTCAACACTGGTCAAACCAAAGGCAAATCACCTCGGTTTTCATGCCAAAAATTGTGGCCTGACTAGGAGAGGCAACCACACCCAATCCGCACTTCTGGATGGTCAACGCTTGGTCAACACTGGTCAAAGAGATGACCTGCTGCCCCGCGTCCTCCTTTCTGTGTCTTCCTTGCCCTAGGATGTCTTCGTTTCAGCCACACATGTGAGAGAGAGAGAGGCTCCTTTTATGCATAAGAGAGAGAGAGAAGATGAGTGAATGAATTGTCGAAATGAGGAGGAGGCTCCTTGTATTTATATGCAAACGTTGAGGATGAATAGACGTGACTGTTGGGTTTCTGAGCCTACATAAGTTTGCTGGCTGACCTTGACAATTTGTCCATAATCAAAATAAATTCATATCTCCATAAATACTTATCAGAATTGGATGATCTTTAGATCAATCCTACACCTCTCAATGAGAGGAATCTAGGAAAAATATCAGAAGCCATAAATAAGGTGATCCACATGGTGTTTGGCCCTAGTTGCCAATTTTAACACTTCCTTGCTAAACGGGAGTATTGAAGCTAGTAGCATTGGAAAGGTACTTCCACATAGCTCTGAGTGTTTATATGTGTAGAAAGTCTAAGTGTCTAGACGTGTGGAAGTCGTCCAAAGCATCTTTGTCCTTAGCAAATTACTTTAATTAAAGGAATTATTAAAACAATTTCCCTTTTGTAGGAAAAAATGATTTAATCTAATGAAATGGAAAATTTATTTGCATTACTGAATTAGATTAATTTCAAGCATTGATCTCAAGTGAGGTTGGGTTTTAGGGCATATCTAACATTCAAAATCAATCAGGTTCTATAACCTTTTTCCAAAAGAACAAACGACAGATAAACTGTCTTTACTTTTTCAACTAGATCTATTGTATATTTTCAGTACTACAAAACTTTTATCTTCATGTAGCCTTCACTGTTTCAATGAAGGTCTGAGATAAGAGTAAACTGGATACTTTCATTTTTTTATCATATTATCTGTTAGAACGCACACGAATGGATATCAGCGTGTAATGCTTTTCATTAATATGATACACTTACAAATACATGATTTATGACTTTTGGATTTATCTGCCAAGAGGTCTTTTTGACACCCAATGACTGTTCCTATTTGTGAATCTTCATAAACAATTCTCAAGTGAATATAATAACCCTTATAGATTATGTTTCCAACAGACAGTATCAAACTAGAATTTTACAGTTTTTTCTGATGTCAAGTAAACAAAATTTCAGCAGTAATTGGCCAAATTATATATTTACAACAAAATAAAGCATACACTGGACTATACAACAGTGGGACTTCACACCTATATCAATTTTGTATGCTACTCTCTTAATGATTGCAATAAATCCATGTTAGTATCAAAATTTTCAGAAAGGACAACTACCTCAGATCTCCAAATTTCATTCTTGACAGAGACATTTACTGCCTGGTACTCTTCAGTTACCTGTGAAACAACTAGATTAACTTTAATGAGGAAGCAAGCACTATTTTAGTAAGAAACTGCAAAGCTCTTTTTTGAGGTAGGTTACTTCGGACTCAATGGTACAGGTATATTCTTCAAAGATAAAAAATTATGTTTAATTGCACATTTGCTATTTAGTTACCAACCCAGAATTCAAAGTTGAATAACTCATGGCAAGAAGTCAAATGTCTTCTTAACCCCTGCATAACAAAAGAACACAAGTTTTTAAAATGGCTAGCCTAAAATAATTGTGCAGTTGTGTATTTCAGTGATTGAAATATGAATAAGTAACAAACAATTATTAATTAGCAGTAATCACTTGCAAAAGCATGGATCAGTGGATTCCAACAGCAACAATGCAGACATTAAAGAGGCACAGAAAGAAAATGGTTGTGTATTATTCACCGTAAAACTGGCGCAATGAACCAAACAAAAGGGGCAGGAGAAATCTTCAGTAACTGATCAGAGAACCAAGAAAGAGTTACTATTATTTGAAGAAAATAATGACATCAAACCAAGCAAAATAACCTCATTTTGTTTAGAGAACAGAATAAAGCAAAGCCTTCTAATGGGAAAGTCAATGCATAACACACTGATAAGTATACCAAAGGAAAACATTCAACAAAAGATTACCAATAGCAAGGATTGACAGGTGATTGAGAAATTGTCTCAACTACAGAAAGGTACATCAAAAAACAGTACAAGATCATAGATGGATTGTTTGTGCTGCAATCCATATATGTTGCCTGACCATGATAGAAAATTGAAGTTACACACATAACTGTATCACAAGACCACCTACAATTAATCTAATAGACAAAGATTTCTGACTGGGACCGATAATAAGGCCAACTTCAAGAAATCCCAATTACTCTTTATTATGAAATTGGCCAGCTGCACATGAAAATTGCACACTGACTGTTTCCAACTTTCCCCGTACAAAATAGTTCTAAAGGGATTTCCTCCATTCTATATAATCACCATTACTGCACTTGGATTAGTTACCATATACATTCATTTTGGTCATCAAAAACCATGGAATTGTAACGTGTGTTATCTTTCATGCTACTCCAAAAGTGCTTACACCATGTTTGGGGGTACATTACGTCTGTTCAGCCCCTGGATGGTCTGAGATGGATTGATTCATGAGAGACGGTACATGATAGACATCTATTGAAATTCCCTAGAATGAATGTTGATAACATTTTGGGGATCCACTAGAGCAAAGGATATAGATGTTTGAACATCTAATAAACACAATTGTGAAGTTACACCTTGCTGTCCCTGGTTTAGCAATTTTGTCATTCTATTAAAGCTTATCACTATATTGGGCTTCACTTGAATAACTCTAAGCTCAATTCCTTTCCTTCTTAGGAAAATCTTATGAAAAGATCTTGAAAATTAAGGCCTATTGTTCCCAATGATTGTAACCATTAGACCCTAACAAAACATCAACACCATCCATTTGGATTGCAATCAAGGGACTATCCAGCAAATACAACCCCCCCCCCCCCCCATATTCAACCTAATACTATGACACGTCTTTGAACAATTTATGGTATCTCCATCTGCAATCATTACTTGAAATTTTGGTGCTAGATATTCTTGAACATATTGAATGGGGGAGTCGAATCACTATTTCGTTACTTTTGACAATTTTTCACTTAGTTAATCTTGAAATTGAATTGACATCATATAATCAATCATCCACAATTTATCAAAACAGAGATTAAAGTGCAAATCAAAAATTCAAGAAGATTAGATAAGATCATTTTATTAATGTCCAATGAATAACCACAAAAGTAGGTCAATGGGACTGAAGGATACATCCAGTAGAAGTACAATGTAGGAGTGCAAATGCAACTGCTAGAAAATGCCAAAGCTAAAACTAGCATAAAATGAAATATAGGAGACAAATAGGACAGCCTCAAGAACATGTATATAACTGAATTAAAGGCCCTCAGTAATGTAGAAGACAAAGTGAATAATTCCAGGGTTGGAGATCGATGATGTCAACAATGCCCAAGTCTGATAGTCGATGGAAATGGGGGCAACAGTGGTATTGGCTGGCTAACAAAGTCCTCCTAATCTGACAAGGTGTTTGTCTCCATGATCTTCGGGGGGCGGCAATGTAGGAACAAGGGATACTCCTAGCATCCAAAGTCTAAGGAAAGAAGCTCTAGATAAGTCTCTGGCTATTCCACTGAGGCTAGGCTATGAAAATTCCTACACTAAAGGAACCCCTACTTTAGCAAATCTGAATTTACTTCACCTACTTGATTTTAAATTACATTCATCAAGTTATTCTTCTAAATACTGAAGCAAATTACTTCTACAACCTACACTAATTAAATATTTGATCTCATGAAACAGAAAACATAGCAAAGAACAAAATACATAGGACACTTATTTTTGGACACAACAGTCCCCGAAAAAACCCAATGCAAGAAAACCAGTGCAGCAGTTCTGAGAGTTTATTATTATGCCGGAGAAATATCTGAATACAAATCTAGGAAGTTCATCTAGCAATCCTTTACAAAGAAAACACTGGCGGAAAATCTAAGTGAGTTTTACCTCACTTCACCCGAGAGAATTCTGGCTGATCCGACACAAGACTGGCTAACCCCGACTATTTCTGTGTTGGCTCTATGTAGCCCCTGCATCAGACCTGCATCACCTCTTCTGCCCTCTGCATCATCTATCCCGGTTGTTCCACAAGTTCGGGTTGTTACCGACAAGTTCGGCTTCTGCGTGATAGGCAGTTTTTCTGCTCTGTGTTAGCCCTTTTGGCTCTTTGTTAGGGCTGCATGGGCCGAGACTGGCTCAGCGTCAGCTCTCCCGACTACAGCGCTGCCTCTCTGTTAGTATTCTCCATAATGTCTTTCTCTCGAATTCTCACTACCACTCTACTGTTGAATAATCACTTAGTTCGAATTTCTCAGCTTCCTAGCCCCAGAAATCAAAATCTAGATCAATTCTCTCTCTCTCTCTGTGTTTTTCCAAATGAACCCCAAGCCTCCATTTTATACTTTTCCTATTGAGCCTTCAATAGCCGAGATTAAATCTCTAATCAATGGCTAAGATTAAAACATGACTTGATCCGCCCTCTACATCATTCTCACCCATATTTTGATCAATACCCATTAATATTTTAATTTCCCTAAATTTAGACTTAGGAACTCCATTAAAAATATTAATTATTTTAATAAAATACAATTCGGGTGGAATTTCACCAAAGAGTTCCTGGGTTCTTTAGAACTCGTGTGCCTTAGCCTCTCCACCAATTTTCAAGGCTAGAGCACTTCCGATGCTACCAAAATCTAACAAAGGCAGGAGTCCATCATTGGGAGGCACCCTGCTCTGGGTGTGAGTGAACTAATGTGTTGTTTGGCACCTTCACAACGGTCTCAAGTGTTAAAATGGGTAATTAGGTTCAGTCTTCATAAATATGAAATGTACTATTGATTCTTCTATATTGTAAAAAGAAAATAAAATTATTATTATTATTTTGAAGCATGGGTTTCATGCTCAAGGTCAATTTATTTATAGGTCAAGCACCCATTGACTGCTTCTAGGATGTCATAGCATCAATAAGTCAACTGAGTCATTGTCATATATGAAAGACCCCATTAGGCATCTTGTATCATGTCAAGAAAATTATTGTAAGCCAAGAAATGTCAAAAGACACCCTCTAAGACAAGTCGGCCTAAGCAGAAGACAAGTTAGCGTCATAAGGGCTATTTGACCTCCATAAGAAGCCTATATATACAAGGTGTTCGACCTCATTGAAAGAGCACCCAACAAGTTCATACAAGCTCAAGAAAGACAAGGAATGCCTAGCGAAGAAAAGGAGAACAAAAGAAGAAGAAAGTGAAGTATTTTAGGACTACTTTAGGCCATCATCATCCACATGCGCGAAGAAAAATTTGGGCATCTTTCACTGCAGTAAGACCGAATTGTAGAGTTGTCAAGAAGTCGATATTTTGGTACCAAGAAGACCTACTTTAGAAGTGGAGTTATTTAGAAAGAGGAAGCACATCAAGCGAAGGAGAGAGTGTTAAAGTTTCTAAGTTTACTCAACTTAGAAACCCTTCATGCACTTTTTCTGATTTATTCCTACCTACTTATTATTTTTCTTTAACAAGTTATTTAGAAAGTAAATACTGAAAATAAACACCAATGCATGCTCAACATATTACAGATCAGCAACTAAAAGAAACAAGAACAAACACACCACATGACACCATCGTTTTTGGACCAATGTCCCCGGAAATACCCAATGTGGGAAAATCGGTGCAGCTATCTGAGGATTTTTCTTATTAAGCAATATCAGAGTACAATTTGGGTGCCGAAACTGGCCTACCCAACAGAGAATTTTCATACCAGCTATACCTCACAGTTTGAGAGAAATCTCCTGGCTGAAACCCCGAAAAACCCTTTCGACAACTCTTCAGCACAAAACTGCTCCTGCAACCCCAGCGTCTACCAATCTAAACTGTGTTAACCCCTCTCTGTCTCATGCTAGCCCTGCGCCAGCCGTTCTAGGCCTACGTAAGCCCCACGAGGCCTCGTGTCAGCTCTAGGAGCCTCTACGTCAGCTGCACTAGCCCCTTTGGTGCTCTGCGCATCACTTGGCTGCCTCTGTGTGGCCCTGCGTGAGCCCTCGCTGGCTCTGTGTCACCCACCTTGGCTGCTACGCTGCTCTCCCGACACAATGTCTGCCTTTTTTGTTTCTCTATACTCAATGCCCCTCAGCTGCTCTCTCGATCACTGATTCTATCTCTCTTAGCAAACCCCGCTCTAGAGAATAGAATGACTGATCATCTGGTGTACTCTCCAGGTGACCCTCAAGCATCCTCTTATCTTTTTCCTGTTGACATCTCAACGGTCGAGATTAAGTCCCTAATCAACGACAAAGATTAGATCTGGCTTGATCCATGTCTTTTGGACCACTCTAACACAGATTCGTATTAATACACGTTAATATTTTATTTTCCCTAAGTTTAGACTTAGGGACTCCATTAAAAATAATAATTATTTTAATATCTCCTAATCTATTTAGAATCTACCCAAACCCTTTCTGGGTATTGGAGATCTCATGTGCCCCAACCTCTCCACCAAATTTCGTGGCCAGAGCACATCCAATGCTACCCCAAATCAACACTCCCTCTTAGCGAGGACTATGCTCTAGCAATACCCCTCACTGAGTATTACTCTAATCATCCGGCATCGGTACCTGTGCTAATGCTAGGCTTTCCTGCCCACCATCCTCTGCACTGCTACCTCCTGTACTATTGCCCATGGTTCTGCCACTGCCACTACTGCATCTGTGTTGCTACTGGTCTTTTCTCCCAACACTGCATCTACACTGCACCTCCTCTCATCATGTTGCATCGTGTTGCCCGCTACTCACTGCAACTCAGTTGCTCAGAAGTAAGTAACTAATCTCCCAACTGACCTCCCTGTTGGGCTAGAAACACCCTCTGATGCTGAAGCTCCCTCTCTCTGACCTCTATGTTGCTGCAACAACTCTCCTGCATCTCGCACCATTGCACACCTCTCTCTGTCGTCCTGCACCGATGCAACACTCCTGTGCCTCTCGCACTTTTGCAGCCTGCTAGCTCTGCACTGTCTTAGGATACCTGCACTGTAGCTCTCTCTGTCGCTCCATCAGCATCTGTCTCTACCCACTCAGCCAATCCTGAGACTCCTCGTCGGGTCTCCCGTAGCAAGGTCTAATCCAAGAGGCTAGGTACCTCAAGGATCCTGCCCCTCATCGCCTGTAGTCCGCCTGACTACAACTCGATGTCTCCCCACTTCCGCTCAAGTGGCGTGTGTGCACTCATGGCACAGTCATTGTCTATCAAAACTTCCTTCTCTGCCCGTGTTGGCGCTGCCTTAGTCTCGGAAGACTCTCCCTTATTCTTCTTCCTTGGGCACTGGGTCTTATAATGACCCATCTCCCCACAGTGGAAGCACTTAACCTTGGAGAGATCCTTCTTCTTTCACTTCTCCTGCTTTCCCTCAGATGCTAGGGCCACATCCTACTCCTCCTGCTTGACCTTGATCCCTTTGCTGCTACTAGCTGTCTTTGATTGTGATCTCTTCCTGGCAAACAGCTGCCCACATCGCGTCCGAAGGTAGGAGAGTCCCTCTGCCCAGGACGCTCTGGACAAACAATTCCCACTCTTCTGAGACAGCATTCAGGGTTATCCTCACGATAAACTCCTGATCTGATGTCGCTCATATAGCAGTCAATTGATCTCAGACCTTGTTCAGTCCTCCGAGGAAGGAGTCAATTGTTTGACCCTTCTTCGTCTGATACAACCTTATCTGGTTCTCGAGCAACATTCTCTTCTGCATAGAAGTATGCTGGTACAGGTTCTTGAGAGCCTCCCACATCTCAACTATCTTTTCCTTTTCGGCTATATGTGGTACCACATGATCCTTGACCCCGTCAAGGATAATGCACTTGGCCCTCACCATTGCCCCTTCGTACTTGTCGTTATCATTAGGGTCGACTGGGATAGCTATACCCTTCAAGGCGAAGATCTTGACACGATTCCTGTCAAGCACTAATAAGATTTTGGCCTTCAAGACTGCGAAGTTCGATGCTCCGTCCAGTCTATCCTGGTCTCTTACCCCATGTAGTGCCATGACGCTCCTCTACTTGCCTCCTAGAAGTTCTTTGATCGACTCCTCTGAGTCTCTACTTCCCGTCTGGAAGTTCTCTTCTGGACTCCATCTGAGTCCTGATTTCCCTCCTGGAAATCCTTTTGCTGCTTGTCGAGATGCCCCCTACTCTGATCATCTTGTGCAACTGCACTGCTGATCTAGGTTCCACAGCTAGAAACCCTCGGTAACAACTCCTCTGGCCTTGCTCTGTCAGGTACTGTTCTAAATACAGTACCTCACTAGCTCCACTACAGTACCTCACCAGCTCCACTCTGCAATATTTCTGCAGCCTTCTAGACTCCAGACTGCCTCTCTGTGAACTGCGTCAACACCACTCTGCCTCACGTTGGCTCTGCGACACCCCAAATGGGTCTGCATCAGTCCTGGGATGCCCTGCGTCAACCCTCGAGCCCTCTGTGTCAGCAACGTTGGCCTCTTTGAGGTTCTACGTGGCTCTGGCTGGCTCTGCGTCACACTTCTTGGCCTCTGCGCTGCTAGAAACAACTTCAGTCACCTCGGGACAACTGTTTTCTGCTGCTATTGCTATGTCGACTAATGTCCCTCAGCCCTTCTGTGATCTGCAATCACGCTCCGATACCATGTTAAAGTTTCTAAGTTTACTCAGCTTAGAAAATAAACACCAGTGCATGCTCAACATACTACAGATCAGCAACTAAAAGAAACAAGAACAAACACACCACATGACACCATTATTTTTGGACCAATATCCCCGGAAAAACCTAATGAGGGAAAACCGGTGCAGCTATCTGAGGATTTTCTTATTAAGCAATATCAGAGTACAATCTGGGTGCCAAAACTGGCTTACCCAACAGAGAATTTCCTTAGCAGCTATACCTCACAGTTTGAGAGGAATCTCCTGGCTGAAACCCCGAAAAACCCTTCCGGCAGCTCTTCAGCACAAAACTGTTCCTGCAACCCCAGCGTCTACCAATTTGGACTGCATCAGCCCCTCTGTCTCACGTTGGCCCTACGTCAACCCCAAGAGGCCCCGTGTCAGCTCTGGGAGCCTCTACGTTAGCTGCGCTGGCCCCTCTGGAGCTTTGTGCAGCACTTCGCTGCCTCTATGTGGCCCTGCGTGAGCCCTTGCTGGCTCTGCGTCACCCTCCTTGGCTGTTGCACTGCTCTCCCAGTACAATCTCTGCCTTCTTTGTTTCTCTGTACTCAATGCCCCTCAGCTGCTCTCCCAATCACTGATTCTATCTCTCTCAGCAAACCCCTCTCTAGAGAATAGAATAACTGATCATCTAGTGTACTCTCCAAGTGACCCTCAAGCCTCCTCTTATACTTTTCCTATTGACATCTCAACGGCCAAGATCAAGTCCCTAATCAACGGCTAAGATTAGATCTGGCTTGATCCATGTCTTTTGGACCACTCTAACACAGATTCATATTAATACACATTAATATTTTATTTTCCCTAAGTTTAGACTTAGGGACTCCATTAAAAATATTAATTAATTTAATATTTCCTAATCTGTTTAGAATCTGCCCAAACCCTTTCTGGGTATTGGAGATCTCATGTGCCCCAACCTCTCCATCAAATTTTGTGACCAGAGCACATCCGATGCTACCCCAAATCAACAGAGAGAAGATCATTTCAGCGATAAATCCACCCACATGTGCGAAAATCAGAAAGTATTGGCAAGCCAAAAAAGTGCAATTCTGAAGCAATGACTGAATTCTAAAGTAAGGGCCGAACATTGCAATCAAGGAAGTATAACTGAAGCAGTTTTGGAATAGTCTGACTTGGGTTGACTTTGTGAAGGACAAGCTCATCAAAAGAAGTTCATTTGGTATTGGAGGGGGTCTTTGACAAGGGTCTTAGGCCTTGGAATTCATCATTTGAAGATTCTAAAAGAAGAGAAGAATTCTTGTGGGTTTTCCCGTCAAGAGGAGAGGTTTTGGCCCTAGCTAGCAGCCTATATTTTGTGTCATCTTGTTCTTTTAATGTTTATAGTTTGGTAGTTGTTTGATGATAAGAACACAATAATAATCAAGTAAAAAAACTAACTACAAGCACATCAAATTGAAGTAAAAGAACATCACAAGCAACTATCAAAGTAAGAGAAATCATCCTAATCTAGCTGCCCGTGATTTCTCAACATCAAGGATACCAATTGGCCTCCCAGAGGAGGGCTTGAGGGTAGACTTGAGGTCTCATTGTTCTACTATCTAAAATACTATAGAACTCAACTTGTCGCATATTGCTTTGATTAGAAGGTGAAGAAATTTACAGGGTAAGTTCCTCAGACTGAACACCAAAGGACATTGCACATAAACAAATCACAGAACAATACACCAGTATTCTTGATGTGGATAAAACCCTCAAAGAGGGAAACAGTCCACGGCCTGAGCCAACGCGGCCACTTCAAGGATTTTTTTAATAAAAGAATGAAAATTTACATAAGCTTCTCTCATGAACGGTTCCCCTACAAATGACCCTCCATGCTCTTTAAATAGAGATCATGGACCAATCGGGTGTTAAGCCACGGATCAATTGTTGGTAATATCGAGCAGAGAATGAACAGTCGAATCACTACATATCGTGCCCGTCGGATTGTAAGTTACAAAAGTACATGGTAAAAAAACACATTTAACCTAACTCTACACTAGACCAAGTTATACTTAACTATTTCCTATGTGTCAGAATATCCTAACATCCCCCCTTGAGAACAGCTTGGGATAGGATTGAAGGATGTACAAATATGACACAATAGGAGAAGGAAGGAGGCATTAGAGCCTATCCCCCCTTAGTGACAACTACCTGAACTCCAACCATAAATTGAAGCTTAGTAAACTTTGCCTTTGTGAGAGCCTTTGTAAAGATGTCTGCAACTTGATCATCTGTTGAACAATATTGCATTTCAAGAACATGGTTGTGAATGAACTTTCTGATGAAGTGCATGTGCAGTTCAATGTGTTCAATGCGCTGATGTTGGACTGGATCTTTGCATAGTTGAATGGCACTTTGATTATCACACCAAAGTGTAATCGGATGCTGCTGCTGAAAGCCAAACTCTGACAAGATCTAACAAAGCCACAGGGGTTCCTTACCAGCTTCTATGGCACCACGATACTCTGCTTCTACTGAAAAAAGAGAAATGGCACTTTTTTTCTTGCAAGCCCATGTAATAGGTCCTGAACCAAGAGTATACTTTCCATCATCAGGGACACCAGCCCAATCAGAATCAGTGAAACCAACCAATAGAGGAGATGCTTCTGCACTGTAATAAATCCCAAACTGAACTATACCTCGAACATAACGAAGTATTCTTTTAGCTACTTTCCAATGACTTTCATGTGGGTTTTGCATAAACCGAGCAATAAGGCCAACAGCAAAGGAAAGGTCAGGACGAGTATGGGTCAGATACAGTGTTCCACGGGGACTCGCCCCCCCACCTAGGGGTCTAGTTTCCTCGCTCCCCCGCGCTCCAGGGACTTGGGGACGAGTAGGGGACGTTTCCCCACGCCCCCAAAATGGAGGAAACTCAAGGGGACGTGCCAGGGAAACGTTTCCCTTCCCTGAGGGGG